>JAZGTI010015111.1:0-13642 GCA_036877585.1 Botia kubotai
TGTGTGTGTGTGTGTGTGTGTGTAAGAGAAAGAGAGAGACAGAAACAGAGAAAGAGACAGAATAAACTTTACAGTTTGCAATTAAAAAGCAGTGCATGGAAATCAAATTAGACCATAATCAGTAAAAACATACAACGTTCTAGAAAATTTAATTCTAAGAAGGAGGCTAGTAAAAGATATTTAAATGCATAGTTTGTCCTTGCCAAAGTCAGCAACAACACTAAGTAAACTATTGCAATTATAATTAAAACAACTGCAAGCATTTTGCACATTTTCTGTGCAAAATACATTTGACCACTAAAGTGCAGACTTTTGATAGCCTGTCTAAAAAAATCATCAGCATGGTATGACCCAAATAGCAATTCTAACACCTGCTCAACTGGTGGTCTTTCAAAACCGTTACACCCATATGCCTGAGTGTTAATGCTGTTAATAATAAAGCATATATCCATCACAAGTTCCATAACATATTAACAGGCGTTTAAATAAGCAGTTCTACTATTTTACTGGTGGTCTTAATTCCAAACAGCACCTGCAAGCCAGACTGGCTTTACAAATATTTATACCAGCATGAAACCTCCTAAGTACAAGAGACAGCAATCAAATCACACAAAATTGTCTCTAATCACAAAAAAAAATCAAATAAATACATAAAATGTCTCAGTCCTCTTGCTCTCAAAACACATTTTCACACATTATTAATTTAAATTATTTTACAGTGTGGGCATATGGAGCCTAATCAAATCTGGACTTCTGAGTCTATAATGTAATAAACTTTTAAGTATAACTGATGTTCACATCCAGTCTCAGGGCACCGGCATAGAAATAACAACACAATAGATAAAACAGATATTATTGAGAAAGTGTAGCCTTTATGGTAACTCAGTAGTGAATAATGGTGAAATGGCCTTATATGGAACTACAATCAATAGACCTTAAAAAAATGGATCACTACGGAAGAGGGTTAGCAACGCTTTTCCCTCCTACTATTAGCCACCATTAAAGATTTGATTGGTCATCTGACTCATGGTGCAACCTACTTTAGGAAACAACCTAACTTTATCCTTAAGTAGCAAAGTCAGAAATAGTGTACTGTATTAGATTAAGTACTTCTTGACTGCACCTTCCGAACTTTTTGGGTGTTTGCAATCTTATTTAACCTGTATGTTCCTTTACTTTTGCTACTTAGTACGGAGAACATCCGCGAAAATAATTTAGGTAGATATTGGTAAACACACACAGTTTACCGAAATGAATAAATGCTTTGCTACTCAGCAGCTCAAAGTTTCCCCGTAATTTGTCGGCCCCACCACAATGTCCATTTGTTGACTGCATGACTGTGCTGACAAATAAGTTTGTGGTCAACTAAAAAAAAAAAGCGCCAGTAGCAACACTTTACCGCATAGTATGGCTACAGTTCATATTTGTTGAGTAACCTTTTGCACTTTAGTCCAAAAATTATGGGTATGGGGCAGTTTTTGGATTAATGTTTAGGGTATTTTGTGATGTAGTTCATGCTGTGCATCTGTCAAAGAAAATGTGTGATTCAGATAAACGCTAATCGCTTGGCTACCTTAAAATCTGTCGCATCCTGGAAGAGGCACAACTGGATTTCATTGCTTGTATGAGGACTGAGGCTCGGTTCTCTTGTTGCTTTGATCGGTGCGTTGGACCCTCCCATGGCTGTTGCTGCCTCAGTAATCCCACAGATGCAGTCATATATCATTATGTGATGGGCGATGGTGCGCTTCATCGATTCGAAGCACGGTGAAATCTGCCTTATTTCCGTTTAATGGCTGCGCCGCTGCTGGGCCTGGCGCGCGGACGTTTACAGATCATCAACAGCGCTTCACGCGCCTACACTAAACCCGCTTCCGTTGACCTTGTGAACAGCGCTGAAACACCTGGAGGGATAGTCTACGTTTAATTACATCTCTCATCCCTTACGTGCCTCATCTGTCTTCCCCAACTTCTGCACAGTGTTTAGAGGAAAATCCATGACATTACTTAACTGTTTGAATCTAGTTGCAGCACTGGGTAACACTGACGTGGTTCGACCGTACTGTCACAATAAATTGCTGTTGCCAGATCTGTGCAACCATATTTGGTAAGTTCCAACTAAAACAAAAGAATAAAAGGAAAACGCGGTGCGTCCTGAACCCTGATATATATATATATATATATATATATGTGTATATATATATATATATATATATATATTCATTTTATAAAATGCTTTCATTGCTTAATAACTATATTTTAGTAGCATTTGCTTTATAGATTGCTAAGTAGATGACTATGGATGTTAAACCTCTGCTCAAATTTAGCTTTCATTTTGTGTAACTTACCCACTTGAATATGAAAACATAACAGGGTATATGATAGATATATGCATAAATAATTTAACTATAATATTCAACTTCATTGCATTTTTACATGGCTCATATAAACCAGGATGTCTTCAGCAGACGTCTGGTAAAAAGAACAATTTGCGTACAGTACACTGTACACTGTGTCTCACTGGTAAAGCATAAAGACAGGCAGAGACTCAACTCTCCTTGCTTTGCCGATATCTCACAATGCAGAATCATGACTATTCTGAGCAATTACAATAGTGTCATTGTTGAAGTGGAGTGTCAATTCTAAATGACTCAAGAGAATGCAATTACAGCCAAACCTGAGAGGAATATAAAATCATAGGCAGGATACACTTCATTATGTTTATATACAACTTGAATAAATCAGTGAAAAAAACATGATTTTGAATCCATAAAGAAAATTTATTTCAGCACCAAAAAGTAACCTGTGCATTTGTTGTGGGTTGCAATGAAACAGCCTCTACACTGATACATATTGTATTTTCCCTAAACCAGACTATCGCATAGGCTTTTTATTTAGGTGTAAGCCTTTCATGTGTAGCCCAGGTACACCGCAGTAAAGGAAAAAAGAAGAACAAATATGACACATGGTTTGTTTGATACATGGAGGTTTTTATTGCATCATTGCAACCCATAATCTGAGGCAATGCCCAATTTTAGTTCATTTACTTGTATTTACATATTTGCAAATGAGAACAGAAATGGACTGCATACTGGAGAACAGGAATTTTTTTTGGTCTGGACTTTATGCCCAGCCACACACAATATGCTATGGTCCATTCTTGGGGGAGCCAGCCTGGAGGAAGAAACCAATCCAACATACAATTTGGTGCCATTGATGCATGGGTGCAGAACAGCACTTCTTTTGTAAGTCTGCCGTTCACTCACAGGCTTGGTGGGGAAAACAAGTGGCAGTAATGAGGACGGATGAGGTCTACAGCACTGACGGCTGACTAGCAGTCAGGACTGCTCAGTTTCTCAGTGCCATGTCCAAATACCTCTTGCTTAACTTTTCAATCAATCTCTCCAGGTTTCTGGATACTTAGGCAATTTGGCCGATCAGAAGTCAGCGGGTCACTATAAGGACGGTTTGCTAATCTGAGCCTATTACGCGTTTTTTGCACTTTTGGATTTGTTTTCTTTCTTTCCGAAAACAAAATTTCAGTGTTTTCTGTTTTTACCCTGCCTTGACAGCACCAATTTGTTGTAGTTGGAGACACAGTCTCACTGCATATTTAAAAATACAACCAAATAGCAGCCTAACCCTCAGGCTAGCATTCTCCTACTTAACTCCTATAGTCGCACCAAATGATAAACAACACCTTACAAATAAAAAAGGTTTGTCTCTTTGGCACTAAGTGGCGTATAATCAGTTGATTGCATATTCATGCTCCTTTGTTTGTTGTTTCCAGCAGAGTGAATGTGTATGGTTGATAACTCTGCCTGGTGCCATAAAGCTCAAATAGACCAGTGGCTTCTCACAAAGACTCTGTAGTGCTTTCATGACTCTTTGCAATGCTCAGTGACTGCACCTCTTCATTGTCATCCTCCATTGTGCAGGCTTTATGGCTGCAGCTGCCACCTGTCCCAATAATGTTTAGCATGTTCTCAACACCACACACAGTGGCTTGGCGAAATGGAAGGAAGCTGTGAGGTTTTCTGACATCCAGTCTGTAAATATGAAAACAGTGTTTCTAAGATTGCAATCAAACAATAATTAAATTAGGGTTCTATGTCAGGATTTTTACAAATTCTCATAGACATATTGTATTTCCACCTTATGACCTTAAAGACAAAACCAAATCTTTAGTGCTAATATTTAGATTGAAAATTGTATCAAACTATCTTGCTAAGACAAATCAGACGTGCAGAGAGGGACAGGATATTCTTATTTATTGGCTATAAAATTAGTTTTATATTGAACACAACACCTTCCTGATCGATAGCACTGGTCAGTGTGATTAAAATTACTTATCTAGGATAAGCCTCCGCAGTAAAAGGTAGAGGTAACGCGCTTCTATTTCTTTGCTCTACTTCTGGTCGATAAAGAGGTGAGCCTTATTGATGTCAAGAGGAGGGGAGGAAAGAGGAACACACTGCATATCTTACCATCATTTACTGATATTATGGCATCTGGCTAGTGGGGCGGAATTCTATCTCCTGAATTTTGAAGCCCTGCTTAGCCAATTTTATAAAATTTTGTAATGTATTCTGCCATGAGAGCACTGGAGAGACACATCCTCCTTGAATATTAAGAGTCCGGTGCTGTTTGCCTTGTATTGCAAATTAGAAATCTCTTTCTTTCTGTAAAACCCTTCATTCAGAACAGTATAATTCACAGTAAGATAAATACACTTAACTTTGAATGTTCAGGGGCCATAACACAGCATCCCCTAATGTTTGTGGAAAAATCTTATATTACAGTATGAGTCTTTTTTGCTGGAAATTCAAACTAAAAAGGTTTAGTATATTAAACAACGATTCAACGATGTCCCTTATATTATGGTTTAATAATCCTAGAAATTAAATACTTCACAAATAAAACAATTTATCTTACATCATTCTTTCCTTTAATACTATAATATTCTTTATTCATTACAAATAAATGATAAATAGTGTTCCAGTCGCTGTAAAGCAAAAGTTGTGGGTTTGATTTCCAGGGAGCACATGTACTGACAAAACTTGAATGTACTGTAAGTCACTCTGGATAAAAGTGTGTCAAATGCATCAATGTAAAATGTAAAAGCAGCTGCATTATAACATTTGACTTAAAGACTCCATACAGCAATACATTATAAATGACTGGACATGCTCAAAGCTGTTCTAAAATCATAGCACCCTAACTGTATTCTGTACTGAAGATGGGAAGTTACTTAGTAACCATACAGTGGTGTCAAAACAATACTGCCCCCCTTATAATCAATTAAGCTGTAAGCTAAAACGGTTTGCATTGAAAACTATTGTTTTCCAAATAATGCCTCAGACAATTAGCTGGAGGGCAGCATGTTGAGCAGCACTGCTCAAAAGTGAACTGATTTAATAGCACTGCACTAAATAAGAGGCATACCATTTTTAATAATATTAAAAATATATATATTTTTTAATAATAAAAATGAATTGCTTAGGAAACAGTTTCCTATCGCGCACAAGCAGATTTCACACTATAGTAATTCAGAATTTGTTTTGATCACTTTGTTTCGCTTTGTAATTTCTTATACCATAGTAACCTTTGTCCCTATATACATTATTACACCATATACATGGGGCTTCTACCATCTACATTGTCTGGAAACAGACTTGGCTGTCACAGATGTCCAGTTAGGCACACTCTCTCTCTCTCTCCTCTAGTTAGCAGACTCTGGTCTTGCACTTCCACTGGGGGCATTTCAGATTGTTTAGATGGCTGTTTGGGTGAAATGGACTGAATTAGGCTGTGAGAAGAATGTCTTAGTCTTGCCAAAGTGCTTTCAACAGGGACAAATTGATGAAAACAGGCGCAGCTTTCAAGCCAGGGCTTAGCAAAAACTCTAATATTTCAGCTAGCCAGTTATTCAGATGCCAAGACAAGACTACATATGCCAATGTAACATTTTAAAAGATGTGGCACACTATAAACAAAGGCAAACCCATTACTTGCAATGTATTATTGGGACAAAATATGGAACAATTACAACATACACGCCTCCTTTTAATGTAAATTGAGCTTTTTATAGATTGCATCTTACCTACAAAACTCAGTGCCAAACTACTGACCAAACTATTTCCACCCACAAAAGCAGGTGACAAATGATTTTAATCTGTACATTTTAAATGTGTATATTTTACACAAAAACAAACCATTCCTTTAACCTGTATGCATAAAACACAGCAATAGTACTCTGTAATCATTACCAAAGGACTTTAAGTGCATTTCAAAATGCATTAACAATATGAATAAATTACACTGGTTTTAAAATGATGAAGTCTCAGCTGGTTCCTAAATTGCAATTAAGCACTTAATTCAAGATAGCATGTCCAATATTACTTTAATAGCTTATGGGTTTTTTGTTTATTAATTTCTTTTAATATTGGTTTAATATTGAGCGTAGTGAATCTGCCACTTAAAGCTTTGCTATCAAATTGCCAATACTAATTTGTAAAATGACGCAGTCTGCTGTGTGACTTACGTTGCATACTTTCTAATAGAGCGGAAACTGCTGACTATGCGCTCCATTCCTTGGAGGCCTATTGAGCAGAAAATTATAATTAATTGATCATGGAGTGCAGCTAATGCTCTTCCAGATCAACCTCTTGGTAACAGACTCCACCTGGGATGTCCATAGGGACATGAGTTCAAAAGCTGCCAATGTAAGGCCCTGGCAAAGGCCCATACAGTCTGTGTAAACACTGTTATAACCCTTCCAGTTTAATAGTCTCTTTGACGAACAAGTTGTACAAGGCCTACACTTACTTCCTAAACAGCAGTAACATGCTATGAAAGGCAGAAGTACAGTTTGACTCTGTTGTAGTTTTAATACCACTATAAGTCACTTATTTTATGGAGCTTTCCAATTATTCAGCAATGCCACATATGCAGAATGTGAATTTGTAATCTAAATTACCAAGAGATGCATGAATCTCACTAGACTTAATGTATACAGCGATCTACACGCTTAAGGAGCTCATCAGCATGCGGCCTGCAGACATAGAGTAAATACTCATAAATCTCTTTCTACCTATAAGAAATTAACATCTGTAGCATTTTGATGTACTGTGCAGATCCACAATCATAAATCTCAACATAAATGTGTGTTCTACTGTAAGAACAAGAAAATTATTTTGCAAATTAAGTAAATTAATGTCTGCCTACGTTAAATCCTGAGAGACTGTCAAAAGCTGGTACCAGAAGAGATTCAGTCTCTGGAGAAGAAAAGAAAGTTGGAGAGAGAGTAAAGTGAGTGAACGAAGTAAAGTCCAGGTCTTCCAAGTATTTATAGCTTACAGAAATTTGTTTTATCAACCGGCCGGAAATCCATTACAAATATATCAATATCTCAAAACCCAATCAATGAATCGCAGGAAATGGATTGTTTCAAAAGAGCTCTGAAAAGCACACATTCCAGTTGGGCTTCCTACACCCTCAAACTTTATAGATCCGAATATTTTGCCATAATTTAAAAAAAGGTTTAAAGTTAGAAACATTGTATTGCAATGTTTCTACTTCAAGGTCAGCTGCAAGGTATCATTCCTTGATTACAGATGTTAAATATCTTTGTTTTATTTAGCATTAAATCAAAAAGTATAACATATAATAATTCATCTTGGAGATTACGGTTTTGTTCAGATCTTAGAATGAAGAATTTCGCTTTTGAAAATCATATGTAAAATACTTTCTTTAAAAGTAAAAAAAAGTTTCTATAAAACCAATTCGGTTTATAAAAGTGGACAGGTGGACTATTGTACTCTACCATAGCTTCGTTCTTGCTTCATCTGGCTCAATCACGCAGTAAATAACAGAGATAATATTCATAATATAAAAGTCTTCTCATGTCATCCATCAGATAAACCGTTACACAGGTCCACAAAAGACAATCTGGTGTGCAGTTTACATCTCTCTCCTAATTGCATACCTGTCATTACAATTTGAATTGGTGGCATTAAATTTATTGGCCTTCCATCCCTGTTTGAAATAGAAGAGAGCAGAATGTAATCACAATAAACTGATCACACATTATGAGAGATTCAGATGTGCTTCATGGTAATAACTCTCCAGCTGCTGAAGCTGTCGTATTTTAATTTTCCTCCGGAGATGTAAACAAGACCAACTGATGGAGAGATAAGCAGCACATCTCTCACCCTGCATCAAACTGGGGGAAACCGAAGAGGCAATGATAAGTTCTGCTGAGCCTCCAGAGAGGAAAAGGCTATTTTGATTGGCACAATAAGGCAGGTGGAGGCACAGGTGGTGCCCAAACAGAGATGCAGGGAATCCCTGAAGACCAGATAAAAGCCCTGACAGAGACCCAGCCACTTGCTGTCTGTCTGATCTGCATTTGATGAAAGTTTAAACATGGGCACAGCACTACGCCTGCTCCAAATGAACAGCAATAACTTCTTTACATCAGACATTGGCTCCATGTATCAATAAATGTGAGCATCTTTCAGAGATGTACACATTTTCCCCTAGGATATTTTATATAAATATACAGAGAGATAGATCACTGAATGGATGGAGGATCACTGAATTTGAGCACCTAGATGGATAGACAGACAGACAGACAGACAGACACATACTGCTTTAAAATAGCAGGGGAATACACACATATCTGTATTTGGATGCAGGGCTGGTAAGGAACAGCAAAGGACATATCAGTGACTAACCTACATCTAGAGTACCCTTTACACATTAATTCTGTCTGAATTGAGACAGATCAGAATTTACATTTGCAATAAAATATCTCCAAGTGAGGTTTAATGCGGGTGCTAGTCTGGCAAGGACGGCAGAATTAGCCTCATTCACATTCATTAACCTAATTCACATTCTACAGAGCAACAGAGCTGCAGAGCCGAGTGTCACCATGCCTGGGAGATGATGAATTGCTAATCAGCTGAGAGCTGTCAAGAAAGCCCCGGGATTGTACGATTTAAACACTTGTTTGCTCCTGCATTAACTATTTGTAATCAAATCACTATTTATTGTTGGCTCGGTCAGATGCAGTTAACGAGTTTGTGTTGTCACGTCTGCATGTTGTCAAGGGAAAGAGTGTTTCTTATTTCCTACAGCGAAACACGTCTGGCTATACATCAGAATGGAGGAAGCGTCCGTGTTTGAAATTAATTAGTTTTTTAATCAGTAAATCATTTTTAAACCTTTATACATTATCGAGTGAAAACAACCATAGCATTAGCAATAATAATAATAATAATAATAATAATAATAATGCATTATTATGAAACAAAATGCAACTTGATCAAATCACAATTAAAACACAAAAATCTCTATTATAGTAAAAAAAAACTGTGGTACTTGTGTACTTATCATGGTAATATATTTCTTTATTTCCCCTTCCATCTGTTATAGCACACAATGAGATGACTCTGCTGAATAAGAACATCCTCCTTCAATCGCACACTTTTCCCCTGAAGCCTGAAATGCCACCCAACTTGGTGTCCCTGGGAGGGTTGGCGAGCTGAAGTTAAATCAATAGCCTGACAGCTGAACTCCAGAAAGTCCATACTGTATCCTAATTAGTGGTCAACACGCAGTGAGAATTTCTCTGCCTAATTGTTCTTTGACGTCCCCTACTAGTGGTAACAAAGTGCTTGGGAGGCGAGCTGCAGGAGAGCCTCCCAACCTGTTGTTAATGACCTGTGATTTAAAAGTTAATGAGAGCTGAGTTAAAGGCAGCATTAGCCGAAGGCTACATAAAGTAGAGCTATGTGGATTAACTTTTCATTACCTACCTCATTACGTGTGCCTGGGGATTATAGATCTTGACTGAAAACGTTACCCCTTCAGAAACACAGAGATGTTTGCATAAAGTTGTGAGTGCTTTTGCTACAACCAGACCTTTTCTACCAACAAACCCAAGTGTAACTAACAACAACGTTGTCACTTTGTATTAACAAAGAAGCCACTAAGCTTACTTAACCTTGAAAATTGTAAGAAGTCATAAATAATACAAAGAGTCTATGTAATTCTCAAATAAATTTCTCAGCGCTTGTCATTGAGGTGAATTGGTGCACTACACGTCTTTGGATAAATGTTTTTCCCTTCTGTAAAGAGCTAAAGGGTTGATGCAGGATACGAAGCTGAATGAACTTGTTACTGTGTTAACTGTTCTCATTCCACCCTAAGCAAGTGGATTTACTAACTGAAACATAAGCTTCAGGCAACCAATAAGACCAATTTTCCCTGAATATTAAAGGTACATGGACTGAACATTGGAGACCATAAAAACAGATGGCGAGTACATCTTTTGTGTGATTGGTTAATAGTTAGAAGGGTAAAAGTAATAGTTAGAAGTCTACTGTGAGAAAGGCTTAATGATTTTACCATCACCTTTAACATTTGGCGCATTTAACATAAACTCATTGGACTTGGGTGGGTGTAACACTGGCTTCAATGACAAATACTCTGTAAGTATCAGGTTCTGACTTCCATAGACCATAGCCTAAAGCTCAATGTGGCTTCTGTGAGTTTTAATCAACCTTTAGCTAATAAATAGTGAATCTGTCTGTGGTAAAAGGTGACAACAGAAGACAATGAATATAGTCATCACCAGATTATATAGACCTAATAAAACCTCGTATTTAATAAAAACTGGCTCCTCTGCTCTCGGCATATCATTTATGGAAATAAAGAAGTATGTGTTAATGAAGGATTTTGAAGCAGGCCGAGGATATTCAAAATCTAAGAACTCAAAAATAAAAAAAATGTTCTATTCAGTTTCACTGTTCAGTAAATTAACTGGATATAATCTGTATTCAGATTCTGTCATTTGCATAAGAAGCCAATATCTGCTGCGGTATGTAAAAAGAGAGATTATAATGAAATTTCTGCTTCTTTCTGCATTCATCATGTTGACAGGTTTCCTTTAACTCTTCATTGTGAAATAATACCAACCCTTCGGTCATTTACAAACTTGAGGTGTTGTAGATCTAGTTGTCTTTCTAAATGTGATTTCAAGAAGAAAATAATGCCTTACAGGCTTTTGGCACTGAATGTACAGTTTAATAATGATTTGACACTAGCTTTCTATAAAGTAAAGACTCTATGCAGTACAGCAGAATTGAACCCAAAAAAATGTTTAAATGTGTTGCAGGGAATAACATGGCTGGATGCCTTTAGCATTTAATTGTAATCTATAAAAAAAAACTGTACCTTATAGCAATATATTGTGGTTTAATGTTTGGATTAAGTAATGCTTGACATTCTTGACTGTTTTTTCTTTAATATGTCTCATATTACAATTTAACTAGTCTGCATTTCGTTACAGTAATTAGTTAAAAAGACATATTATTTGTTTATATACAGGCTACTGACACTCAAGACTGTTTAATAGAATGCAAGAAAATCATTACATGGAGGAAGAAACTGATATATAACTGATATATACCATTACATATATATATTTATTTATTAGTATATAATATTTATTTAGAGGGAGTGAACAAAAGATATGGAGGGTGTAAAGAAAAGCCCAAGGTGCTAATCTAATTTGAATGAATGAGGTCGTTTTGAACTGTCTGCTCTGAACTGACTGCTCAAGAATTTCCCCAAGTGATAATTAAACCAACTTATTTTCACCTTCAACATCCATTTTACACAATAAACATTTATGCAGACTGATGTGTTAAATGTCTGTGTTTTACAGAAAGCACATATGAATCTGACCACCACCTTTACATTACAGAACCAACTTTACAGGAAGGTATCCACATCCCCAAAATTAACACTTTGTAAATGTCAAATACTGGCCTGAGTAAATTAATTAAAGGGCTTTAGGTACACACCAGTGGCTTGTAACTTTATAAGGAGTTGCAACTTAATGCAGCTGTAAAACATGATTCATTTGCTGTCACAAATGAATGAATAAATAAATAAGATTTATTGTCATTATTTTTTCTTAGTAACGGAAGCTACCAGAGCAAAAAAGGCCAAATCGACCAAAAAAATAAATAAATGTAATTAAATATACCTCTTTAAAAATGCACAAAAAATATTTCAATGTAGAAAGTGGAATTTACCTCACATTAATCCACCAAATGTAAATCACAATGTTTCTTTATGTTTTTGTGACAGGTGACAGGTGCCACCTGCCACACGAATACTGGCACATAAGGGTGACATAATAGCTTTCTCAATTCACTAGCCATCATTAAGTGTGATAATAAGTTACAATAGTGGACCCTGGGTGTGCATAAAAAACAATCCCGCATATACTTGTTGTAATTATGGAGATGCGTTTCATATTTGTATGAAGGAAATTTATTTGTTAAACAGCCAGTGAACTCATCTCTAACTAGCAGTCGCACAGTGAACACCTGTCAGACATTTTTACCGTGCTGAAATGCCCAGCTCTACAGGGGAACATGAAGGTACTTCTTATGCATGTTGTTAATGTTGGCCTGTGACAGGTTCTCCCAAACAATACCTCATCTTTACAGCACATGTCCCTTGTGACGCAATTCCAACAGCTGATTTCCCTTGCCGGCCAATTAGGTGGGGCACAAAAGACTGTAGTAATAGCCTCGATCTTCTCTTCCTCCGAAAACAAAATGAAAACCACTGCAGACCAAACTGCCAAGGTAAACACCTACCGTGTGATTTATACGCCTCATAAAGAAGTGCCTCAGACAATTTGAGCTCATCCTTTCTTAGACAAGATTTTTCCTGCCATGTCTCCAACCGGGTACTGACAGGACCCAATTGCAATTTATAAAGGACAAAGAGGAAAAGACTAATCCATACTGGTGGATGGCTTTTCTGCAATTAACAATCAGCTAAAAAATATGCCTGACAAAAATTTGCAAGAATAAGACATGAGCAAGCAAAAAGGGAGGGGGTGAAAAACTTTAACATTAATATTCTAAACAGGCTATGCCAATTATCGATCCTTATGCATGTGGTTATGAGGCAGTAATTCATCATGTGTTGTAAACCCCGGGGTAATTAAACCAGTGCAATGCTTATGAAGGCTATCATCAGTTTCTTTGCTATAGCGGTCAATCATCCTATTAGGGGTTCCAAGTACTTCACATACTGTCAGGTTACTGGCAATGCACAGCCTAAAGCTAAGAGACCTAATTAAAAGGTAGCCCAGTGGAATTCTTTAAACCAGTGCCAAATTCAGTTCCTAAGTTATTCCTCTGAACTGTGTATCTGTATTTCCTATAATTCCCAATCGTCTTCCTCTCTAGGCAATCTCTGGCCGCTATTTGGTATTATGATTGATAGCTGTTAAGCCACCTTTGGTACCAAGAGAGACAAACCTCTTGCACTGTATTTCGTTGATAGTGCACTGAATTCTCATAGAGCAGTAACGAAAGGAGAAACGAAACCATTAATTTGTTAACAGAATGCAACAAATTTTCAACAAGAGCTGTAATGCATTGCATCTACAGCTTGGAACAAGTGGGACAATATCCCTTATATGTAATGCTGGTAACAGTGGTCCATCCCTTGGGATATGATGCTGGGCTTGTCCACAGCATGCGCTCGATATAATTACACAGGCATTCTGTTTTTAGTTTTTCATTATAGTAATGTAGCATGCAATTCT
>JAZGTI010015112.1:0-10836 GCA_036877585.1 Botia kubotai
TATATATACGTATACACAAAACACACATGAGACGGAAGAAATAAACAGAAGCTTCTAGAAAAGCTTTCTCCACTCTGCGTACAACTTGATTTACACCTTTCACCACATCTTTATTGCAGAGGGTGGATTCTGCATCACACCCTCTCAATGCACCACCCAAAGATTTAATATCTCAAAACACATGCATATTGCGCACACACACACAAATACAATTTACCTTTTAAGCTGTTACCATATTTACAATATAGCATGGCCTCCTGCTTAAATATTGCATTAGCAGTGCCGCTCGCACACCTATATGAATACCTATTTTCAGGTACAGTGTACACACAGGGAGGGAAAGCTGTCTAAAAACACCCCTGCATGTCCTGCAAGTATGTGTGGCCTCTGCTTTTCTTTTTTAAACAGAGAGAAAACGATCTAGCAGTGCCCACACATCAGACTGGACAATAACACAGGTGACACTCCTAAAAAACACAAACGCTCCCTTCTGCCCAATGCAGGAACCCAAACATGTTTTTATTCAACTTTCACAATGTGTGTCCATCTGTGAGCTGCTTTTAAACCAGCTTGTAACCTGGCTGAGCACCACGGGGGTGACTTGAACCAGACCAAACAGAGAACGACCAGTCCACCCCACACAGCCTGACACAACACACTCTTGGAATCCCCTGTGACCACAGGCACCTGTTTGTGACGACAGCCAAGGTAAAATACACAAACACTACTGTATTATTGTTACAACAATGTGTCTCTAAACTCTGGTCTGGGTGGTTAATCTGCAACAACAAAAACACGGAAAAAGGTAAGATGTAAATCCATGACGGTATTGCTCCAGGCTGTCACATTACTGGCATACCCAGAATGCCTTGCGTGCAATGATGAGAAAGAATGCCTGACAGTGGTTAAGACAGTTTAACCCACTGCTATCACAATACAAGTGCCATGAACGTGATAGTGACACCTTTACCGCAGGCGTTATTGATCAGTAACGATCTAGCATGACGCTGAGCTGACAAAAGGAAAGACCCAAACAGGAAAGACAAAAGACATTTGCCTATCTGCTTTGAATATGTCCTTTTCACAGGGTTTAACAATCTGTCTTCCTGATCTTTAAATCAGGCTTAGTGGCACATCTGAGCAAACAGGTGCAAACGACCACCTGTTCTTACACACAGATAAACTTCACAACAACCCCATTGTGAGTCCACAAACACGACAACATATTTGCAGACAAGACGAAATTTACAACGCAAGAGAAAGCACCGAATTTCAATTGCCTAAGAATAAATAAATCATATAAATCACATATGGAATTAAACGTTGAAGAGACACTCTTGCATAAGAAAACACTCCATACTAGCATTATATCAAATTATGCAATAAATACATTTTATAATTCAATATAAAGGTTAAAGTGTGCATTGAATTTCAACATAAACATGTGACTGGGGTCTGAATTGCAAATGTCAGATTCAGAATGACATTTCCTGTTCACACTGTGGCCCAAAAAACAAATCTGCATCACATGTGAGGTGTAAACCTTTGGTCCACATGAAAGTGCAGTGTGAAAGCAGCCAAAACCCCCACACTAAATCACAACAGGAAGAAAAAGGAAGCAGCTTCGGAAGATTGCGAAACTATCACTTGAATGATGATGTATATGATTGTGAAATCCGATTCCGATGTCTGATTCTTCAGTTTCTCCTCTTCCACAGAATAAGGCAGTGATTGTCAAATGTGAGGCAGCTCAGCTTACTAAAGATACTCCCTTGTCAATTCTAAGATAGTAAGAACAGTTGGAATTGCATTCAGTTTCACTCCCACAAGTACACAAAAGCACAACCTGCAGAGCCCCCAAAAAGTACTTAAACATCATATTACGTGAATGAATTAAATGCCACTGCATTAAAGCGGTCCTATTACACCTTTTTTAATGTCTTGATTATGTTTATGGCGTGCGCTACAATGTGTGCTACAAAGTGTGCTACAAAGGTGTTCATGCTTTGTTTTTCAAAAATCGCATTATCTTTATTCTACACCTCTGTTCACCCCGTCCTTCACAATTATGCAATGGGTTTAGATTTGTTAGTTGGCCCAAGTGTGTTTTGTTATTGGCTAACCACCTAGTGGGCGTTGTCCGGAAATGTTGACACTAAGGGGCGGAGTTTATTCAAATTCTGGGATCAAAATCATGACATCACAAACCCAGAGAGCGGTAGCTCCTTTCAGACATTTAATGTAGTCTTTAAAAGTAACTCTGGTTAAAGAGAATATCTACCTTTGGATTGAACTTTGGATATTTTAATTTTGCAGATATTGTTTACGCTTAAACAGCAACAACACACATTAACTGACACATTAACAGTTGACAAAGTGAAAACACATTATAAGATAAATAATTTTTAATAATAATACATTAGATATGGTTTAAAATGAAAACAGAACTTTCTGGTTGTCAGACATGCATAGTTAATGTGATAAACCACACCTGTGGTCTCTGCTAGGACACATGTGTGAGGGAAACTGACTTCATACATCTAATAAAATGACCATGAATCTATAGTCATTTCGACAGAATCATGATAAATAGTAATGATGAAAATGCCTCAATGAAGTGCAATTAGTCTAGAAAATCTAGAATTATTCGTCTACTATTGCCACTTGGTGTGATATTTCGTTATCTAATGCAGTGAGAGTATAAATTGTTTAAGGGTAGCTTAAGTGTTACATGTTTTAAGACACCCCCAAAAAACATCTGTGTCCTCTGGAGTACTTGGCCAATGTCACAGGAAACACAAGCTCATCTCTACAAGGGTGTGAACCAGTTCAGTGTGACGTGTGACATTTTCATGGACAGCTGTACTCATAAGAGTGTGTGTGTCTTTGAGAGTTTGTCACAGTGTTTCAGTGTCTCTCCCTATGGTTCATTAGTCTTAGTCCTTCATAACAGGAGGTCTGGCATTGCACCTTTGTGGCCACACACACACACACACACACACACCCAGAGTGGAAAAGTACAAAAGGAAAAGCATGAAACAGTACAAAGCACTCAAGCTTTGGAAATTACATAATCACATAATCTCAGCGTTATTTACAAAAATTATCCCTCACACACAATTACAGTACAATGCTCCATTCTATTACAGGACTGCACAGGGTTCGGGTGGAACTACATTATCCAAAATCTCAGATTTCATCAATTTCATACAGACACAATTATGTGCTGAACAAATATTGTATTTCTGTTATGAAACAAGCTTTTTCTAAGCATGTTCTGCCTGTGTGTAAAATAAGGACAAAAACCTAGGGAGCTCCCTACTTAGGCAGCGTTCTTAGGCATTAGGTGAGCTCACAACACAAAATCTGTTCCAGAAGATAAGCACAAGCATTATGCTGCTTTTTAATACAGCCTCTTCTGGCCAAATTCTCAGGCATAACTGCATGTAACCTTCACAGAGAGGGCAATCGCATAATGCACTAGGCCTAGTTCTGTAACAAAACTTATAATCATATAAAATGGCAGACAAGCAGAGTATAAATAGTTGATAGTCCGAAGTACTAAAAATTTGTTTAATCTATTTATGGATTATTATTACCAAATATTTGTGTGTGCTATGCATGTCTGCAGTGCATTGTTAGCTTTGCTAATAGCAAACTTTTTTGATGTTTAATGATGTTTAATGCTAATTAGGATGTCTATGCAGACATTAGACAGCAAGGCGGCTCACTAGGGTTTGGAACAGAGTTAGAGATTTCAGTCAGAGAAGGGACCTGTGGGTTCTCAAGCTCGGGTTCTGCTGACATAAATTACAACTTGTTCAAATGCCCTCATCTCTATGGATACACCTCGGAGGCATCTAAGTTATTCGCACACAAAGACAGAAACGGAGAGGGAGAGAAAGAAAGAGAGACAGAGAGATGCGTGATGTGTATCTGGCAAGCTTCGAGAACATAACATTCACAGCTGCGTTTCCCCAAAGCCAAAACCAGATAGGACACCTAACAGCACAGACGTATCCAGAAAAAACACACTCTGTTTTGTCCAGCAAACAAACCCACACACAGATAATAAAGGCTGGAAAGCCCAGAAGGCTCGATTTAATGCTAGTTGCATTACAAAATGTGTCAGAACGCAATTCATAACAACCCAAGTAAACTGTCATGTTCTATGATCAGTTTTTTCTTCAGGTGAAACACTGTCATGCTGCAACAGCATTTTGAAGAGCGTTTTTTTGTTTTGCTGAGCAAGTTAAATATTATAAGCAGGTTTAGAGCTACCTGAAAAACAACACAGTTTAATGGTACAGAAAATAGCTATCAGACTTTGGCTGCTCAGATTACTGCAAATATGCAAGCTAAGTATGTAGGACATCGCCCTTCAGGCTAATTCACATACATGTGTATGATTCATTTACATAATTTACATACAGTGTATGATTCTGGTCTTAAACTGTTCTTTTATAAACTGTTTTATATAAGACAATATCTTTGCTAAGTAAATGCTTATTTTTTCTTTCTTGAAACAGTTACACTCACACCTGAAAAGGAAGTAAAATTATACTTCCCTTTGTTGTAAACAGAGCAGTTCGAGTGGGGCTTACAGAGGTCAAAGGTAAAGGCATGTGTCTCCGCCAACCCCTGAGTCATGCTCTTCCCAGCATGCTCAGCAACCCAGCCCTTGGGCTTTATGAGCCCATCACAGAGGAGACAGCAGAGGTCAGAGCAGTGCGTAGGAGATGATGAGAGCATGTTTGCTTTGCCCAGACCTCAGAAAACACAGAAGGACAATATGCCTGCCACAACTAGAAGAACAATCTCTCTTTTAGACCCAGCAGCTCTGTTCTAAATCACGTGAACTGCCTTGCTGTCTACAGTCTAAAACAGCATAGGGAATCTAACCCTAAGTGAATGATTTGATGTAAGCATATTGCTAAGCTTATGGTGCTAAAAAGGCAAACACATAGCAAAAAAGATTACTTAAGGTTTGTAAAGATACTTTTCAGTCTTCAATAAATTAATAGTTAAGATTTCTCTTTCACTGAGCATTGCTTTGCAATGCATTCTGGGATTGCAATCTCTGTGAAGGAAACTTCTTGCTTTAGAATGTAGACTACAGAACAAATCTTAGAAGCTATTTTGGAACAGCCTAGCATGTTCATGTCTAGCATGCTTTAAAATGCTGTCTTAGTAGGCAACATCCTAAGGTTCAGAGCAAAACTAGGGCATGTGTCTATGGCACAGGAAAACATAGCCACATGTGGAATCAAATGTATGCATGTAAAAGTGTGTGGCATGGCTTAGCAGACAGCAGTTGAAAGTTTAAGTGGGTTTGTTTGTGTGTGTGTCTTGGAGATGCTGTACAGACCAGAACAAGAGGATTCCCTCGGCACTCACTGACATACATTTTAGACACACACAGATTGAAAAGACTCCTACTTTATGCCAAACACACACTGTATACGCATACCAGGTCATGATAAATGTCATCACATGCAAAATACTCACAAACAAACACATGCAAAATACTCACAAACAAAAGTTATACTGTGTGGTCTGTTCCAGACCACACAATATAATGGCTGCATTTTGCCCTAAAGATTGGGACATTACTAGACTGCCTGAAGAACTAGTCAACACTGTAACTGAGTTACAGTGTTCTTCATTTACATTTATGCATTTGGATGCATAGAGGGGACATACAATGCATTCAAGCTATACAACTGATCAGTACATGTGGTGCCTGGGAATCAAACCCATAACCTTTGCGCTACTAATGCAATGCTCTACCAATTGAGGTACAGGAACACTGTAGCTGTCTAGTCAACAGAAACAAAGCACAAGCAAAAGAACGAGAGGCGTTATGACAGCAATGATGACTGATCCTCTGCTCAGGGGTGTTGATATGAAGCAGTTTAAAAGCCATCTGACAGCAGACAGTCACAGTACTGCCAACATGACCTTATTAAAGTAATCAATGTGACTTCCAGACCAGACGAGAGGAGCAGGAGGGAGAGAAACCCACAGGGCTGAGAGGTAGCAAAATCACTCCGGTATTTATTTGCTGCCTGGCTTGGTCTTAAAATACCATGCTGGTTTCTCCTGCCGATGTGTGAGAAATCAACAGGCCTCTGCGAACGTTCTCCCTTTCATAATTCAGCCTAATGGTTGAGAAGACTAAATATACAGTTTTATAACGACACTCAATTTACCGCAGTAAAAACTCCAGAAAGCCCGCTTAACCTTTTCTCAGATAAAAGCTCAGAATCTTTAGAATAAACAGCAACCATGAATCAATGCTGCTTTAAAATTAAACGCACCACTGACTGCAAATAACTAGCAGCAAATTCCACCGTTGCCAATAACTAGCAATCCTTAACTGAAACAAAGGAGTTTTGTATTGCAAATGTATTCCAGTCCTGAAGGGTTACTTTAAATGCGTTTATCATTATGGAACATCTGTTTTCAGGTTCTTCTACGGCACGCTGATGAAGCAAAACAATCAACCCTGTGACCACCAAAACCACTATAGCTGTCTTAATAATCAGTACTTTCACTTCTAATGCCGTGGACAGAACAAGTGATTTTTAAGGGGTCAAATCATGGAAAATTCGACATGGATATTGTGTAGAGAGTCTAACATTCACAACACAAAGCTATATCCAGCTTTGATACTGGATTATTACTCCAGTTGGTAATCTTAACAGTTTTTGCGACACATTTTGGCATAGATTGTGACACATTGTCATGCAGTCTATGCAAACAGGCTGTTTTTAAAAGATGAAATGGTATAGACTATGTCTGACACCAAACTCATAGGTATACACTCATTTAACATGCAAACAAGTTAGCTAATCACAACAAAGTTTATTTACATACAGAAGTATGAAAAATACACGGTAATCAAAAAATAAATTAAATTTTTGGTGCAAAGAATCTTGACTAACATTCAGCAAATCAACTTTAGAGAGAAAAAAAATCAAATAAAATGTTTGTTATATGTCCCCTTTAAATCAGCTGGCTTTTGAAAAGGTGTATGTGTGTGAGTGTGTGTGGGCTGTGATGGCCTAGTGTCTTTTTTGCAGGTTCACACACACGCAGCTTCCATCTGCATTCTCAACCCAATAGCAAATTCATGACAGACCCATCCTCCCCCACGAGATTCTCATGCTTTAAGACGCATGAGCGCTCCTGTTATATTGCTCGGTTTCTTTCTCCCGAGTGTGTTTCTGTGCCATGTGACAGGTTGAACCCCTCGGCCCTCTCAATCCAGGCTTAGCGTCCACGTGTCTCTGAGAGGATTACATTCCTGACATCACCACACCAGATGTGATGACAGAAATAGACGCTTCCTTTTCCACAGGAGGCGGTAGTGGCCGACACTCCCCAGTCAAACCAACAGGACAGATACCAAAACATGCACTCATCACTGCCATACGCATGGTTGTCAAAATCTTCTTGCCATCCTCTGATTATCACCTTCTGCGTCCACTCTTCCTAGCAAGAGCTTCTACTTCTAAATCCTCTCACACCCATACTGTGCTTCTTTGGGGACACAGGTTATACCATGAATAAATGTCCAGCTAGCTTAAAAACCATTGTGCATTTTCATCATGCTATGCTAAAACGTTCTTAAAAAAAATGTTCTGGTCAAAATACGCCTTTAAGCCGAAGTGTGTAATATGTCTTTTGATGCTAAAACACTTTCTATCCCAGATTAATATGTAGAGAAAACCATAAGTAAGCCATTAGTAGATTGATTTACTGAACAGTGTAAACACTGTTGCACTTTGGTACTTTAAAAATTTTGTCCAACATAGCAATTATTTAACCACTGGCATGAGTTTGGGGTGGCATGAGTTTGCCATTAACCAATGGCAGAAGAGGGGAGTTTTAGGAATGCCAGCTTGAAAACCTAAACGTTATTGTAGTAGTTAACAACTGTCATGTTAACAATAATACATTTACAACTATACATTTTATACAAACTGAGGGACGAGTCGTTATTAGTTTCTCATGTATGCCAAAGATGCTGTCGATAAAGCCTGTTTTAAAACTAAAACAGGCCACAGCACAAGGTAAATTCAGCACAGATCCAATAACCATAAAATTCTCTGTAAGTGTAAACGCTCGTTTTTGCTCTGTTAACCCGGCTCTCTGCAGCAGGTCTGAGTTCTAAGCAGGGAAATCCAGTGCATGGTAAAGTGGAGATTTGGGGCTTTAGTGAACGCCGCTGTGAATGTAGTCGTTAGAGCGCTTGTTTTCACATTGTTTGCTTGTCTCTCTGCATTTAAAAGAACAGGATTAAGCAGCAGCACGGGCCCTGTCTGGACCACAGCTTGCCATCTAATCTCTGCGTGTAGACCTTGGGATTTCTGAGAAACGACCTGTGCTCACGATCAAGCTCTCTCTCTCTCATTCTCTTGTATAGCCACGTCCAGTATCAGCATGCAATGTGATAGAAGTTTGCTACTTTGAGAACTGCTAGAACATCAACAGTAATAAAGTCCGCACACACACACACACACACACACACACACACGTATCTCCTTTAAAGAATAGAAAGATGCATTTTAAATTGTACAATGCAACACTGTTGTCACATGACCTCATTATGATGTGTTTAATTTAACAAACGGTGTCTGGTAATCATCTTGGAAATACTTAAAACTTAGCATTTTGAACCTTTGTATAATTAAAAAAGGTTTTTCTTCTTACAAAAAGTCAAGAAAGAAAGGGTTAAAATTGTAAATGACATTATTACATCTCTCTATCGGCACACATTAAATAGCAACTCAATTTTAGTCCACTGCGTTTTGAGATACAGCATTCCACACGGTGTGTTCTGTTGTATACTGCCCATTTTAGCCTATATTATTAGGAGCTTTGGGTAATAAGTATACAGAATAAGCAACATAGCGTACACTGCAGAAATTGTACAAGTAGCACGGTAGTTTGCCATTCCAAACATAGTCTTAACCAGGAAAATATGAGCATGCATGATACAGAGAACAGAGAGAGACAGATAAAAGACAGATGGAGGAGGTTGCCGAACAAACAAAGATAGAATGTTATAACGTTTGGAGCTCAGTCTGAATGCTTGAGATGTCTTCAAAAAAAGTGTGCAAAGAGCAATACAGAGGGTTCACATGTATGTGTGCAGGAACTGACCCGACAGCACACGGAAATCTCTTCAAAGTCACAATTTCACTTCTGTTCTATTTCTGAAAACATCAGAAGACAATGCAGGCTAAGGGGAAGTGTGTGTGTTTGAAAAGGAGCCAAACCTTATCAGAGAACAACAGCTCTGCCAATATCACGAAAAAGCACCTTAGTCACAGAAAGAGAATAAGACTCACAAAAATGTACCATGGCATTACCGTGCTTCCATTGTTACCATGGCAATGTATGTATAGTTATAGTATCACAGCAATAGTATGGTACTATGGCATTTCTATGGGTCTTTTTGGACATGGCAATACTATCTTTTGGTATTCTTTGATATTAAAGTACTTTGGCATGTTATGTAAATTAATATTTAAATCTACCATAGTATACTTTAAACCTATGCCAAATCGAAAAAAAGGAAGAAAAGAAGGAAGGCATGTAGGAAGGGAAGTGTAGGTAGGGGGACAAATGGATGTTAGCTTTGTATCTGTCTATCATATTAATAAAATTTAAAGAGTGCTTTTGGAAAATAAAACACTGCAACCATCATGGTATAGAATTCAGCACCATGGTATTGCCTATGGTATTTGTGAAGGAAGGAGCAGATTAGACAGTAACACGGGGAGAAACGGGGAGAAGGTGCAAGGAAGAGCCATAAGAAAAAAGAATTTAATTAAAGAAATATACGCCTCTCATCCCATAACCACCCGGTGCAAAGGAATTTCTCTCCCTCTCATCTGCAGCTCCGCCTACTTCACAACCTTCAAGGTTGAGGTTAAACGGATCATTGAGCCTGTGATCCACCCCCCACTGCTGAACACATGACTGGCAGCGGGAACACATCAGATCTCTCAGCACCTCACACATAGGTGGTGTTTTCCTTGAAGTACTGGAGGGGAGTGGAGGGCAGCCATCTTCATCACGCGGGGGAAGAATCGCGATGAATGGAGTTTGGACATGGGTATTTATCTCTGCAGGGTCGTGGGATGGGGGAGGAGGATGAGATGAATTTAAACTGATGTGGGTGGTGTGTTACTACAGTACACGAAACCCTTGTGGAGACATGAAGGGAGGTGGTTTCTTAAAGGTGAAGCATGTAATTTGTTTGATGTTAAAATACTTTCTCCTATTCTTAATATGCTTAATATGCAGAGACGACTGTAAGTGAGCCATTCGTAGGCTGTTATATATACTGCAAATATACCCTAAATGGCAAACAAACAAATGACATGCCGTAAAATCCTTTCACAATATTCTTCAGCATGTTGGAGGGATGCAGTAAGTAGTTGAGTCATGCATGTTTGTGTGTGTGGATCCATGCGGCCGCATCTGAATATAAATTCAGCCTCGGGGCCTGTCTCCTGTCACCTTGTCTCCCTCTGCAAACTATACAAGATATCTCCTCTGCTCACAGTGAACTGACAAAGCTCTCTAAAACTCCCCACTGGTGATCAACTCAATAACCCAGACAAAAACAATGCCCCAAAACTCCACAATAAACTTAAATGGAGCGGGATGTGAAGCGTTCTATCTTAGCTGCAGTACACATTAGCAACAGAATAATGATGGCGTCATTTCCTGTAGCTTTCCTGTAGCTCAGTGGTTAGAGCATGGCGTTAACAACGCCAAGGTCATGGGTTCGATCCCAGGGATTGCACATACTCAATG
>JAZGTI010015113.1:0-13641 GCA_036877585.1 Botia kubotai
TCGTCCATCAGGGGGCATGTAATCACAGTCTATTGTTGATGGAAAAATTTGTCCCGGAGGAATGAAAAATGTGGTAATGTATAATATGTCATACATTTTGGAGTGACAGTTTGAGACAGTGGATATGATTATCATGCAGTCTGATCATTACCTGTGCTACTGGAGGATGACAAATGCAAACTCTTTGGAACAACGAGGATGTCGATCAAACAAAGCAGAGCTTCGGAAAAATGAATTCTGTGCTAAACAAGTTTCTCTCTTCAGGAAATT
Source organism: Botia kubotai (assembly GCA_036877585.1). Taxonomy (NCBI): domain Eukaryota; kingdom Metazoa; phylum Chordata; class Actinopteri; order Cypriniformes; family Botiidae; genus Botia; species Botia kubotai. Next base: position 271 of record JAZGTI010015113.1, read on the forward strand.
ATTAATATGAAGGATGACATGCTACAATTCTTGGGGCTTCTCGTAGTCCTTATCTTTAATAACTTGTCAAAGACCAACTCGTATGAATGTTTGAATACGCTGGCATGTTACTTTTGAAGAGAAACTCGCACATAATTCTTATAGATAACAGAGAGTATTACATGTGGGTATGTAAAAAAAATGTCTTATCTGCAAAAACAAACTTTAATGTAAATTACATGTTATTTACATTTATGCATTTGGTAGAAGCTTTTATCCAAAGTGCTTTACATTGCATTATACTGTACATTGATTCTGAGTATGTGCAATCCCTGGGACTGAACCCATGACCTTGCCGTTGTTAACCACTGAGCTACAGGAAAGCACATTCATTTTCAAGTCAGACGAAGTACATTTAGACAGCCAATTTGGGGTTGACACCAGGGTGAGAATTCTGGTAATGACTCTGCGTCACCCAAGCAAGTGGAAATGAGTCACTCTAATAATGGGAGCCAATTTAAACGTACTCCAAAGTCTCAGTTGGAATGAGATAATTTGAAGCTTAATGTGCAGAGCTCTCAAAGATTACCCCAGCGCTCTCTCTGTGCAGGAAGTGGCTGCCTGTGTTTGAGATACACGAGAGGGCGGTTTGTTTACAATGCCTCCACTGCTTTTACATTTATGCGTTTGGTAGACATTTTTACCCAAAGCGACTCCAGATATATTTTTGATCAGTAGGGTTTCCTGGAATCAAACCCACAACCTATTGTGCTGATAACATACTGCTCTACCAGTTGAGCTACAGGAACACTGCAGGAACGACGTTTAGATCACATGTGGACAAATGGCTTTTTAACAGTTTAGCTGAGTGCATTTTCTTTCGCTGGACTGTTGGGCGCTGATACCCCATGTTCTCCATCTATTCATCCCAGTGCCTCCTCTTGAGTGGTTTAACAGGAGTGCAGATAAACCAGTGTTACAACCACATTCAGAAAGAATAGAAAATCAGCATGAGGAAAATGTCCCCCAATCGATAGTGACAAAACTTCCCCCGAGGCTATTCATGCTCAATACAACAGAGCAACATACGTACGAAGAGCCTGACATTTACATCAGATGCACGGCAAACAGCACCGGCCCCAGAAGACCAAGGTGGGCTGATGTTCTTTGGCTAACAAAACCACTCTGTGCACTCCAACAGGCAACAGGTGCATTACTGCAGGAGATCCTGGAACACAACCCTGCTGAAAAAACCCCAGCTGAAACCAGCCTGGTTGGCAGCTTGTAGCTGGTCTTACAGCCTGGTTTAGCTGGTTAAGATGGTTTAGCAGGCTGGGTTTAGAGGGGTTTTGAGATGGTGAAGCTGGTCTTGGCTTCCAGCTTGACCAGCTTTGCCAGGCTGGGAGGCCTAGCTTAAACCAACTATTTCCATCTTAAACCACCTAACACCAGCCAACCAGATTAAGCAGGTTTTAGCTGTTTATTTCAGCCGGAAGACACCCTAATTATTGATGTGTCAGTCTAAAATGAACCGGTAGATGAATACATAAAACTTTTAAAGCGAGAGATAAAGTGTCTAGAATCCTAATTGCCAATGTGAGTTCAAAACACTTTGTGTTTAGTTTCCTCCTTCTGAAGGACTCCAATTATTTGGCTCGAAACTTTCTAAATGTCTCTGTTACCAATTTACAATGCTTACAAGTTTAATTGGAGTTCGCTTGGAGAGTATATAAAAACCTATGCTTGAGGTTCACAGCTAAGGTAATAAATAAAAAGAAATAACCGAATCATCCGAAAAAAATGAACAACAAGATAACAAAATAACTCTATTCTGAAATGTTTTCAGATTAGGGATGAAATATTACAATTTTATCAAAGGCGTTTGGCCCTATCTAGTTTGCTTGTCAGGTGATAGAGAGACTCTGCTCCCTCATGACCTGCGCGACAACTAAGGACTCGTTGATGGATTTAAATAACTGTGGAAGCTGCAACGTGAGGAAACCTCCAACGACGTGCGCTTCATGGAACATTAGTCACACAGTTCACACAACCTTATCCCGCAGAGCCATAACTTTGAAGCACAGTTTAAATGTTATGTTGGCAGAGTGGAAATTAAAGCGATATGGGAAATTCATTTGCACAATATAACATCTTGCATTGAGGACACTCTCCAAAGAGACTGCCAGTGAAAAACATATGCTCGGTGCGTTCAACCGCACTGGCAGGCTTTTCGTTTTTCTAAGCAGTTGGACCTTGAGGAGATGCTGTGAATTATATAGAGTAAGTATTTGTGAGAAAGTTAAATACTTGGACTCAATGATATCTGTCTTCCTAGAAAACAATTTTGGAGTTTGGGCAGTATGCAGTACTTATATATAAACTTCAAAGTAAACTGCAAAGTAAACGCATTAAAGTAAACCGTGCAAACAACTGCAATTTTTTGTCTGTTTGAGTTGCTTTTACGTCTATAGAACAGAAGGCAATGCAACTTTTAAAATAAATGGGTGAGGAAATAAAATATTTAAAAGGGGCAGCTCTTTAAACAACAACAGTATATTGTTATTTTCAGTTTTCTAGCATATTATCTGGGATGCCTCTTGGAATCTTACTTTTCTTACTGCAAGAAAATATCGGATATTACAGGGGCACAATAGTTCATGTTACCCACCCAACATTACTAAACTTCACAGCTATGCTGCAGTATTATATCAGTATTAAATTGTTGTGCATTTCCACTCAGCATGCGTTGGACATAAAACCAACTTTGATTCGAAAGTCTTTAAATGAAAGATGTAGATAATGTCTATTTTTGCTTATTATTAAACATATGAAAATAATAACTATGCTGCTTTAAAGGACAGTGGAATATATTTAAAAAAACCTTATTTTCGGTGATGCTGCTTTGGAATGCTTTTGGAATACAAATAAATTGAACTGAATTGAAAATTGTAAATAATCCCTGATTCTCTGTGGAGCTCTGCTAACTGTAACGTTTTAACATAAATGATTTAATTAGTCATATCTGGGAACGTTTCCTAATGAGGTAAAGCTCTATTAGCTCAGGAATCAAAACCCTATGAAATTAATGGAGTTTTGTCCACGTTCGTTTTCTCCATTGGCCAAACGCAGTGCATACAAGTTATACATTTCATTAGTACATGTGTTCCCAGGGATTCGAACCTACAATCTTTGCGCTGCTAACACAATGCTCTACCAGTTGAGCTACAAGAACACTAAAGAGTGTTGATGAAATCCTCATGCTGTAACAGGCAAACATTTAATACTAAAAATACAAAAGAAATTTTGGTATATTTTTGGATTTTGGTATATGTATGAAAACTTTTTACCCATTAGAATCACCCTGAATGTTAAACCTTAATTGGCTGTTTGGGTCTTTGTCTCAGCTAAATGTTGTAATGCTGTAAGTGATCCCAACAGAACCAAGTTCAATCTTTCCCTGTCTGTTCACATTCATGTAATTGACTTATATAATTAGGGCTGAGATGAAAATTAGCAGCCGACCTCTTGGGACACTGGGATTGACAATCCTATTCCAGAGGGGCTTAAGCAGTGGCTTTCCGCAAAGTCCGCCCTGTAATTCAAGCATTTTAAAGCCTTATGTCTTGCAAATGTTCTCCCCACTGTTAAAGATTACAACAGGGATTCATGTCATTATTTTCCTATAAAACTACAAACCGGAAAAATTGCTGGTCTACAGCCATTGGCCACTAAAGTCCATCATAATGGCAAGGTTAATGGCAAATCACGTTGAGGGATTGATCATGGGGTAGATGATGGGCCAGCAGAGATAGAAGAGCACTGAGTGGATCAGCCAGTAATGATGGGGGCAAACAACTCTCAGTATGGGGTGAAGGAAGATCAACTCGGCCCTCCTGCAAAAACCTTTTCAGGAGAATGCCTCTGACAAAGGGAAGTTTTGCAGCATTTTGTGTCTGTCTGCTGAAACACTTTCCTGTAGCTCTCGTAACTGGTAGAGCATGATGTTACCGTACCAATGCCGATGCATACTGTAAATGTTAAAGCTGAAATCTGTAACTTTTTCAACTCTATCGCCACCTCAGTTTGAAGCATAAAACTGCAGGTTACTTTACATACTCTAAGTATGTTTAAAGGCGACACAGAAATTTCCCGGGAAAATCGGACAAGACGGCTCAAATTATAAATCATCGTTATAAACTTACTGTTGCAAATTGGAGTTAGGAGATTGTTTTAAACCGTGATATGTTATGTACATGCTCAGAAACTGCTTCTTGTTTATTTTTAACCAAAGAAAGTTACAGATTGCAACTTTAATTAAGGCAAGATTCTCTAATAAACTATTGCTGTTCTTTTATTAAAAGAATGATTAATGCGCAGTGTTAAACATGTCAGCGTTAATTAATCTCAAACGATCCTGTCATAGCCAAAACATTCACAAAGGCCAACAAGTACTAACTCACTCACGAGTTAGTACAAACGAGTCAAAGCAAATCAGGCTAAATATGAAAGTGGGAAAATTCATTGGAATTCATTACAATCGATGGGAAAATCCAGGCGAGAACAGTTTGTTGATGCAAGAGCATGAAGCGAGAAAATCCTCCATATTCATGCATGAACAGATCATCACATTTTAAAAACATCTTAGAAAAGCTGCTAATGCCACAGTTTTAAAATATCGCCTCAATTACTTTGGAGTGTGCGCTGAGCTATTCCTCTGAATTATAATGAAATAGATTTTGTAATGCTGGAATGATAAGTTGCCTTGCAGCCAATGAAGATGTGTCTAGTTTGTTTCTGATCATTTAGGCCATTAGTTAACTAATGAAAGTAATTGGGCAATTTTACATTAATATAGTGTTAAAGGATTTATGGATTTTTAGTCTTGAAGGCTTCAGTTGGGAGGGAAATATAAATTCATGTGATATGTAATTTATAAAATCATCTTAACAGATATTCATATTCTGGTACCGAGTGTGTAGCCAAAATTCAGCCATGTTGGATGAAATTTTAGGGATGTGTGCAACTGATTCTCTTTCTTTATATTTAGGCAAAATACAAATGCACACATGTGCCACAGGATACATTATTGGCTTAGAAATATTGCATAAGGTATTATTAATTAAAACCCAAGACTTCAAATACATTTTTTGCAATATTTCCCATCTCCTGAATGAGATAGTGAGCAAATACCTGTGATATAGAGGGACGTAAACAAAGCCGTCAAGGGGACGACTCAATGTCACAGGAGATTTCAAGCCTGGCGTCTGTCCTCTGAGTAGAGCTGCAGACACAGTCGGCTTAAAATAGATGTTTCAAAACATGAAGTGCATCGCCAATGTGGGTTTAGTCACCAATATGTGACCCTCACGGTGCACTGTGTTTTACATAATAAGCTTAGCTCAGGGCCGTTTGTCTCTGGGGTGGCATTAATGCAGAGTGATCCTGATGCAGCGATAAGGACCAAACCTTCTTCATTCAACACACTGAAAACGTAGAGGCCGGACTTGACTGCGAATGAACTGCACGCCGATAGTGTTGTTTGTAGCATTGTGGTGTTCAAGTGATCGATTCACTAAGGATCCGCAAACGTGGCCAGAAATTCTCTTTTGGAGACAGTTTGCATGGTGCAAATCCTCAGCTTGCAGGCCAGATATGATAGCTCGGTTGTGGGCTTCTGCTTTCTGGCATACTTTACCGGGACTGTACAGCGTGACTTAAGCACTGCTATCCAGATGCCTTATTCGGCTTTTCAAGTGTTCTTGAGTACACTACACGTCTGGATATGAGCCTAGTCATAACACTTTTCTCCATCATTTGCTGAATAGCTGCTGCCATGATCAAGAGATGAACGTAAACATCTTATTACTTGAAATTCTGTTTATCGCCTACCAGGGGCGCCGCTCGCAATTTTGGGCCCTATGACAAAATATGAGGTTGGGCCCCCCTAGTAGTGTTATTACTAATAAAGCAGATCTCTGTGGGCCCCTAAAGGCCGTGGGCCCTTAGAATTGTCCTAACTTTCCCCCCCTTAACGGCGCCCCTGTCGCCTACTGTATATTTCAACGTACAGTCATAACATGATAGAACTTGCGTCAGGCAATAGTGCTGAATTTCATCAATAACCCACATTTGACACCGAGCCTAATGGACATAAAAAGGAGACACGTTTGTACATCTCAAAAACATTGAGATTCTATTTCAGCACATTTAGAGTTCGGTTAAGCTGGATAGGGAGTAGTTAGTGAGTAAGAGGCGGGCTTTTGTGCTGAGGAACGGCACACAAAAATGTCACAACTGTTTAACATCTCCACTCCAGATATTTTGAGAGGTATTTATTAGCTTCACAGACTCAGGAACCTTGACGAGTGCGTTCTGACATGTATTTCATGTGTAGATTTTAATAGGAACTGATGCAGTGTTTGTTCCCAGAGCACAACGCTACACAGGTTATAAATATATCTCTCTCTATGGTTCACCTTCCTTTTGTAGGACAAAACCAACTGCGTGTTCTTTGAAATCTGGTTTCGTCCTAATTTTGATTTTCATTTCTTTTTCATTTAATTTTTGATGGATTTGGGTTTTCTGAACGTGTTATCACAAAGGTTAAAAACGTGTGTTGAATGAGCTGTATCTTTGTCCAACTTGGAAATGTTTAATGGCGGTTTTTAAAACTAGACTCTAAGGTATATGTCTATACAGAAACTGACTTCCAAAAATAAACCTATCTTGCGAAATATTCACTAGAGTAGAAAGTGTAAAACTAGCTCCGGTCTCCTCTACATTCAGGGTCATTTGTCTGTAAGGAGAGCAGATACTTTTCTTGGTTCTGCTGAGACCTTTGCATAATGAATATGTGTCTTCTTCTGATGAGTTCTCACCCTATTTTGGTTTTCAGCCCTTTTCAGTTGTTTTCTCTGTTGGAAATAGCAGCATATGATCACCAGCGTATGTTATGCTTCGATGCACCCAGTTAACAGGGAACGTTAACACAACGGACAAAAAAGTGGAACATTTTGAACATTCCTAGAAGTCTCAAAATAAAAGTTTTAATGTTTTTGTTACTTAATGGAAATGTCAAAGAAACGTTCTTACAACCTATAATTAGCTTAGCTGGTTCTCAGCACAGGATGGTTTATTAGTGCCCTCCAGGTTTCTTAACTAGCTTGCAAATGGAAATTCTTGTTGGCCAAAATGTGCTTTATACATTTAGTCTTAATTTGTAATCTGATAAATGGCATTTTAGATCTTAATCCAAATCACTGATCATTTGTAGCATTGCAGATTACAGTTTTGCTTCTCATGCATAATGCACCAAATACAAAAACTGTTTGTGCATTCATTCCTGTGTATGTGTGTGCGTGTGCATGAGTGTGTGTTGAAACTGGGACCGAACTTTGATTTCCACCCAGTGCGACTCAGTAATGGAGATGGAGCTTGACCTCCACACTGTCAATGCTGTCAGCATGCTCCAAACCAAATACCCATCTGAATCTAATTCACAGAGACAAATGCATCACTCTGGCACCTAAGCTAGCATGACTTTTAAACCAGGCCCTGTCCAATGTAATAAGACAAGCTAGTTTTAACTTAGCACTAAAGTGTCTTCCCATTTTCTACTCTCTAAGCGTCTGAATGACTCTGTTTAGAGCTAGTACTCACCAGCTGATGATTCCTATCTACAAGCCAGGAAGCTTCATGCTGAGCTTCTGAGGCTAACATTTGTTTGATGGAATTTTGATGCATCTAGAATATTAAAGCAACAAGCAACAGGTAATAATACTGCACTTATTTTCTCAGGAACTAATGATGGTGGTTCTTTCTTTCTTTCTTTCTTTCTTTCTTTCTTTTTCTCACTCTCTCACTCTCTTACTCTTGTCCTATCTCTCTCTAGGCTTTATATTCGGTGTTTTCTGTTTTGTTAAAATCTCTGTAGAAGGGCTCGGGGTGAACACTCTAATTGTTGCCCTTGAGATTCTATATTCAGTATAAACAAATTCTTCGAAAGTAAGTGAGTGCCCTTCAGAAATTAAAAACAAAAGCTTTCCTCCAAAACAAAACACGCTTTTATCTCTTTCACTAAAGCCTATTCAGAATTATGATAGACCACATAGGCAGTGTTTTTAAATATGCTGAGCATGTGATATTCTGAAACCTCAAAGTGTATCGATTGTCTTGTTAATGTGTGGCAGCACGGTTCGTACACTGAAATTGAAAATGTTATTGTCAATGAGAAGTCCTGCCAGTTTTATGATATCAGACTTCGATTTGTTTCTGCCAGACGTTTGAGCAGGTTGTACTTCACCTCACACACACACACACACACCTGGTATTGTTACGACAGCTTCTGAGTGTGAATTAACCCAAAAGGTTGGCACACTGTCAGACCCTAACAAACAGCTGTCAGGTGACAGGGAACGCTTATCCCTGACACCCAGGTATTGCCCATTTAATACGCACTTTTTTTGAATCCAGTTGGCAGAAAATAGAGGTGCACTCAGATAAACTATCATGAGATGGGGTGGAGGATCTGTCACATCAGTTAAGTGTGTCATTGTTAAATCCTCTGAAGAGTTTCAGAGTTCTGAGGCAATCAAAATGACGTGTGTCTGATCACAATTGTCTGGTGTTTCTGAAACAATCGTGCATTGACAGCCAAGAGACTTTGCTTTGAATCGCTTTTTCATATAGTCTTTTAATAGGACTCACCCCATCAGCATCAGGGCAGCGCATTTATACACCAAAAGACAAGTAATTTCCCCTGTAGCAGGCTATCTAGGGCCTATCCAAATGTCAGGCTTTTACCTGTAGCTGACACCCAATTTGACCACACATTTTTTTGCCAAGGCACCACAGGATAACCTTTGGACATATTCTCATTTCTACATGAGAAATAACCTTGACACACGCTTTGTGTGGCCCTAAGTGGTCACTGATTGTTCCCTTGACATCTTGTCCCTACACATTTAATGGGCTGTCTAGCACATACAAGATTAGTGAAATCATTCCTCTGGTCCTGACACTTGCTTTAGTGGATGTGCCTCCACAAATATCAGCCTTTAAAAAGTCTGTGCCTCGCTCAGTGACCACAGGAAACTCCCTCCACTGCCAGGACTGTCATGTGGTTCAGATGGAGCACGGTTTTAATTTGTATCTCCTTGAGAAAGAAGAGAATAGAAAGAAAAAGAGAGACTGAGAGAAAAAGGTCTGGATTAAAAGTAAGATACTCTTGGTCTGATAGCTTTCATATTAGTTGTAAATCTGTCAGAAGTTAGTAGAGATAGGAACTGTGCTACGGAGCTGTATTAAAGAATTCTAATTCTGGAATCCTGTTTCATCTGTTTTGTAACCATGACGACTGAATAACTGTGATTAAATGATGGTGTTTGGTTAACATCATATATAAAGAGTGTGGGTTGACATATTGACATTGGTTTTGGCCTTAGTCATAAAAAATATGAGTTTGGAAATATGTCTGTTTTTCATTAACCCAGAAACCTTTAAAACCTTTTATTTACACCCTGTCTTTTGCATTTATTGTCCACTTAATTGTAGTTGATTAATAATTACAATTACAATTGATTAATTACAGTTAATTAGTCATAAATTAACAACAGTACTGCATTTTCCTATTTAATTGGTATTGAATGATAAATGATTAACAGTATGACAGCTGAATAATAAAACTTTATTGGCCTCTCAGAGCCTCTGGGCAAGGTAAGAACAATGAAAATAAACCTTCTGTTTTAAAAAAATGTACAAACATGTTTAACACACTCACACTGACATACTAATTTTGTTTCTCTCCCTCTCACTCACTCACTCACCCACTCACTCTCTCTCTCTCTTCTTTTCACTCTTGCACCGTGAACATAAACACACACAATTACACGCTGACGCGGATTGTGCAGATGAATCAGTTGAGAAATGGCTGTTATACATCATCATCGGATGGGCTCAATATTTGGAATTTCATTTTGCAAACACTGGCAAATGCAGCAGTTGGAAGCTTATGTTATGAGGAAGTACAAGCCATGCAGTCAGTGCTCCACTAAGATGGATGAGGGCTGGATTTGGGAGGCGACCTCTGGCAGTCTCTGTGGCAGAAGAGATGACTACCATTTGAGTGAAACTTGTGAGGTTTCTCGCTCCTCTTGGCACGCACACACGCGATGGTGCGATGACAATTTCAAATATATTGCGGCCAATGAGGGTTAATAACTTTTCCACACAAAGGAAGCAGGTGCAGCTACAGTGATGAGCTAACACAATCGGCCTGCTGCAAATATAAGACTGCATTTGTACAGATTATAAATAGTCAGTACTGTATTGAACTCTCTGGCAATTGCCCAGGCACATCCATAAGCACGTCGGTGGTAAGCCAGGACACTCTGAATTAAAGTCTTGTGAGAAAACATCGCACCTGAGTCTAATTCCCCACCGGCGGTAATGATTGGCATGCTTATTTAGTTCTGTTCCCGCTACGTGCTGCGTGTTAACAATGAACAAACCAAGCGTTACAAAATCCTGTCGCCACAAGCAGAAATAATTGCTGGTATTATCTGATATGTAATCAAGTTGCATTATTCCTGACCAGCAACTTAGATTTTAGTCTGTCATTTGACATAACTGCTAACCATCTGCTGAGGAGGTCTGTTAAGTAAATTATATATAAAACTGTCCCCAGATTTGACCCCAGTGCTTCGTGACGCTTACCTTGGGCAGCGGTTTGCTAATGAGGCGCCACGCGACAAGAGGACACAAGCACTTCATTATAGGCTGTGGTGAATCGTTTTTATTGCTCATGTTCTTGGGCCTCATGCAATTTAGCCACAGTCTAAGGCCATCTTATCACTTTCATTTAATCCAAATTGATGTAAATGGTTTGAACGCTACTTGATACCGTGCATCTTGAAAATACAATTATGCCCCCAAGGAAATAACAATAAAATTCCGGGTAACATCAGCACTCGGGGTTATGAACTGATGTTAATACTGCTCTCCCAAGTCCTTATTGTACAAAAAGACATAAAAAAAGCCATTTGGCCTTATTTTTGGTAAATGAAACTATGCATACACTCTTAGTCTATTTATCTAATAGGGTAAATAAAGGTAATTTGAGACATTGGGTAAAGCTCCGATGTTGACAGCACATTTCTTGCTGTAAGTCTGTGTTAATGATGCTATATTCTAGTTCTGCTGATGTCAGTCATGTAAATTCATGGCCCTGATGTCATTAAAGAGTTCTCAAAGTGTTCTGTGGGAACCTCAGAAAAACGGTGACTTGTTCATGTAATAAAATATGAATTAAAATATGCGTTTACATTTTTGCATATGGCAGACGCTTTTAAAAGGTATATAATTTATCAGTACGTGTGTTCCTTGGAATGGAACCCACAACCTTACCAACTTTATTCAAACTTGAAGTGGGACAGCATGTTCTGGCTATCCTGAGATCATCTGTGTGTTTCACAGGAAGAAAATATATTTTTCGGATACATACATATGCATATGTATGCAATACTTAAGATTCATATTTATGATCATATCTTATTTTTTTTTTTTACATGTTCATATTTTTGCAGCGTTTAGGCATTATAACAGCATAGTCAACATATTTATTGTGCTACAGTGGACCTGGTAACAACACACCTATGAAACTAATCTGTCATTGTTTATCTCTCATCATCCGACTCTTTCTTTTCCTCTTTCAATCATTCCATTTCTCTCACAGTTGCTTAAAGCAGCTTGGCCTGCATGAATTAGGGTAATCCAGGCTTTCGTAAACCAGTGTCCCACATTTCAAAGTGGACTGGCCCAGGTTATTTATATTTACATTTTATGCATCTGGCAGACACTTTCATCCACAGCAACTTGGGTTGCATTGAAGTTACACATTTTACAAGCTCGTACATTCCCTGGAAATGAAACCCATGATCTAAGTGTTGCTAGCTACATTTGAGCTACAGAACAGGTTATCAAATAAAGACCATGAAAACATCTTGGCCATTCATCAATATCTCATTTTTCATTTGTGGAAAACGCAGGGCGAGGTCAACGAGTTATTTCATGTCTCCTGCATGCACAGTGAGGTCTTCAGATTTTGACTGGTTGATCTTCTTGTCATTGACATTTGAAATAATTCGGCCAGTTACGCTGCATTCTTTGAAACAGCAGCTGATCATTAAATACTTTTTTCTTCAATTTCAATGACACAAAAAAATCGAATTAAATTCCTGCGAAGGATGCCATGGCTCTGTAATCGCTTCACTGAAGAGGTGTCTACGCGCGCGTCGCGGCCTGTTTGAAAATTGCCTTTGGAGCGCAGAGGCCCTGAACCATCCCACAGCGACGCTTTACCCTTCCTCACACAGCTAAACCTGAAAGGTCATTCTTTTGTCTTCGCAGCGTCTGTAAGATTGCTGTCTTTTCTCATATGTGAAATCGCTGTAATGCTGGGAGCCAGTCAATACAGGTATCAGTGGTAATGGAAAGAGATTGATTTTTAATGTTTCTCCACCCTTTGAAATGAAACAGAGACTCCTTTTACCATATCGGTAATCCATGCAACATAATTAAAACGCATATACGGTGAATTAACCAGCGCTGGCTACTCTTGCATGACCAGATTACAGTTTTGCATGACCAGATTTTGTGTGCGGCTCAAGTGGACATAATGATATAATCTGATAAATGCAATCACAGTTCGCATTAATTAAGAGTCAATCAAATCTGATTCATAGTGAAATATGATTTATGAACCTTTTTGACTTTTTCTCTACAATGTTAGTTTGACAATTCGTCATATTTGTGGTAAGAAATCGCAGCATTGAATGCGGAACTACTTTGGCTCTATGAGGTGCTGGGCGAATAAAAGGCATCTCTACAACAAATAAGTCTGATTTGTCAGCCTTTCATTCTGGTATGTTTTTAAAGTTTACAGTTCCTAGGAAATACCCAGGTCTGTTTGGAAGTTAAATTTGATCTTGATAAGATTATTTTGGAATCCGTTAAGACACACATAATACAAAAATTCTACGTGAATAAACAGGGAAAGTCAGTGATTAAACTAAATGATCCCTCTTACAGAAATTTGCACGTTGGATTTTAGCAAGATTACTGATAACATAAAAACTCCTCAGACCAAAGTTAAAAAAGTTGATTAATGTGCCATATTTTGTTTTTATTTACTTATGTAAACCAACTATTTTAGTGACTGAAAAGCCCTAGGACGCTGAGTTGCTGTGTACCAAAATAAAATAGTTTTTATTTTAAATTAGATTATTGTGTGTAGTTATAATATATTTGTATTTTTTATAAACCGCCTTTCAACAAGGCTGTATATTAAAAACAAAGCTGAACTATACAATAACTATAAAGATCTATAATACCCGG
>JAZGTI010015114.1:0-13641 GCA_036877585.1 Botia kubotai
TATATATATATATATATATATATAAGCGTTTAGGCTAATAACTTATGTAATTACTCTGTAATTACTATGTAACAATACTGTAATGATCAAAAAGTGTGGTTAAAAACCTGATTCATATATTTCTCATATAAGGTAATACTTCCTCCTGCTGTGTGGTTTAACTGGTATCATACTCTCTTTAAGCCTAACCACTTCCTCCAGAAATGCTACTTGTAATATGGTTTTGCATTTTTAATGTGCACTTTCGGTTTTTAATTTCACTTGAATTATTCATCTGAGGTATGCATGCAATATGAGATGTCCGTGACATCACTGTAAGTCAAGAGAAGTCAAGAAATGTCCCCCACTTTCGCACTGCTTAAAAGTGGCAAGTGTCCTTTCATCTTGCACTGACAGATTTAATATGAATATGCAATATAAATTCAGCCAAGGACCCTCGTCCACATACACAAATTCTGCACTGCATGTGTGGAGAATCTGGGATTCATTCTGGCACATTTCAGTCCACACTTGTGGCGCACAAAATCTGTGGCCCTTTAATAATATTGAAGCTGTGATATGAAGTCATTCTTCGCCACAGTTATAGCCACAGACAGCTGGCGTAAGTCACACCGTGGATAATTCAGACTGTGAAGATGTGCAATGATTTATTAAATTACCAGCTTTATATATGAGCACTTCACTAGGATTATTTTTGCCAAAAATGTAATTGTATTTAAAATGATCTCGGATATATGCTACACAGCACAAGTACAACAGCAGGCATAAGATAAAAAAACAAGAAAATCTCTCAACATAGGGAGCAACCATGATGAGACTTATTAGTTGCCTAGTCATGTAGGAATTGGGATAATTCTGTGTCCTGAGACCTCTTTCCATAGCTGCCATTCGTTATCCTAATGAGTGTCTGTGACTCTGGGCTTAGGGGAGCAAATAAATTAGGGACAGGCACACGCCCACTCTAATTACAACACTTCAGTTCTTAACAGCGTAATGTCACAGGAAAAATCCTGACACAGACTATTTTTTTAATGAGTAAAGTTTTAAACTCCTTAACAAAAGCTTTTATTATATGTAGTAAATATATATTTGGTCGTAAGTAGGTCGTTTAATGACTGGAAGTGGTTTGTTTGTCTGTATAAAATCATTTTAATTGCCTTTCTGGGTCCACGAAAGGATGTTAAAACTGGCTTTTATAGTAGCTTTGTGAAGACCCCAGAAAGAAAGCTTAAATGAGGACAGTGCTTAGGAAAGAAAGAGGCAGAGAAAAAAAGAAACAAATTATTTGAAAGAATTTTGAAAGATTTTTGGAGAAATGAACTAATTTGTTTAATGTACTTTTGTGTTATTTGCATTAATGAAAAGAAAGAAAAGCTGAGGTAAATTCAAGCACACCGAACTGTAATTACTTTCCTTCTGTTGAAAAATGTTGAGGTGTTCAAAGCCATTTTAGACAAAAGAAGACACACTGAATGAAGTTAATGAAAATGACATCTGTCGCATCTCTAATCTTTGCACTGTAATTTGTATAGTTTCGTATTTTCCCTAGAAACAGGTTACATTCATTGGTCTTCTGAGTGTCACCTGTTGCTAAATACCATTCATCTGTTCACCAAGCTGTTTAGCAAACATTTATTCATGATTAAAAAGAAAAAAACAGACTTTACACTCAACCTGTTACCAGTTTGTAATGCAGGTACAAAACATTTGTCCTGGGCTAAATCTTACATTAGGGGTTCCCAAATCTCAAAATCCGACAGGCCCCTCGCAATATAGAGGAATAAATCAACGGCCCCTGAATTCCATTTCATTACTGTTCTGTGATCAACTCTCAAGAGTAATTTGTAGCAATTCACAAAACAACGTTTTAATTTATCAAAAGCAGCAAGCATTCCATTGTGGCCTCGGCAGTGAAATTATCAATTAATATCCGCATAAAATATGAGACAAGAAAGAAAGGAAATGCCTCGACGCAGTAAATCTCAACCTTTCCCATTATAATCAACAGGGCTGTTTATGGTGCAAGTGGCTAATGTGGCAACTATGCATACAGTGTAACAAGGTTTCATGCACTGCACTACTTCTAACTTAAAAACAATCCACAAAAATTAACAAATGATAATCCGCGTCCACATCCATACATGTGACACAGCCAAGTTGACGTTAAAATGTATAATAGGTCTAATTGTTAACATGCAACTAATTATGGAAATATACTAAAATTGTTGCTTCATTTAAGATGTTAAGACTTTAATATCTGACTGGATACTTAGTTTGGTGGAGATTAGGCCCAAACAACCCGCGCACACACAAACAGTTGGCACATTAACACTGTAACCAGAAACCTACCGGTTGCTTAGGCAACCTGTTGCCTTTATGATTATTAATAAAAAAAATTGTTTAAACATTAAATATTGATGCTTCTTTTTATAAAACAAAAATTATATCCTGCATAATGAAATTTTTTGTGTTTTTTTTTTTAGATAATAGTACCTTTAGCAATGTTGTTGCCCCACCCTGCCACCCACCCACATACACTCCTCCTCCCAAATAACTAGTGCAGGCACACTTTGGGAAATAGTCTTACGTGTATCGTGTCAGTACACAGTCGCTCAGTCGAACACAGTTTTTATAAGCTGCCTTTAACATATTTAGTTAAACTAACATGTCACTAAGAGATTCAGTTGTCATCTGTTTTGATGTAAAGTGCCTACAGGTGAAGGGAGAAAGTGAATGACAATTATCACAAATCTCGCGTCTCTGTGTATTGTTTCCCCCACTGCTGCGAGCCTCATCTGCTATTTTGATGATGTGCTTCAGTACCCGTAGAGGCCACTCTGTGGTTGGAGATAGAGAGAGCAATTGATAGGCTGTTATTAATGGCTTTGTGTCTTAGCTGAGTTGAAAGCCTCACTCGTCACTACCTGAGATTAATATTCTTAGCTCCACTACAGCTGTTTTTCAAAGTCGTTCCTGGCTCATCGCTGTATCTCTCTTTGTTGGGCATCAGATGCATAGCTGGTCGATCAGTGGGTGAATGACATTCATTTCTGTCTATTTACTGCGGTATTGGCTGATATAGATTGATGCATTATTGCTATTGTGTTAAGTTTTTACTGAGTGCAAGAAACCTTTTCCACTATATTTAAAGCTTATCTCTTCATAATGAAACGATGTAATAAGTATTTAGGACGCAAATTTAAAATGTTTTTCAAGCCAATTCAAGACTGTATTTCCTCATAAAGATAAATTTACTGCTGTAATCTAGGGTTACAATGGGCGACAGCTGTTATTATAAGATGTATATTAGATGTGGCTGTAATGCTGTATTGACCAATCAGCATCCAGAGCTAGTTTTTAAATTCACATGATTGAAGCATGTTTTGCACAGACAATCACATGACCGAAGCATGATTTGCACAGACTTCTACACTGTCAACTAGTTTGTCCAATCAGATTAGAGGATTTGAACTGTTGTACAAATACCCATATATTGCAGTTTAGTGTTGATGTTACAAAACCACAGAGTCCTTTTGCAGTTGGTTCCAGCATTGCTGCTCATGTTCTCATTTTTGGCTAAAGCCTTGGATAGGTAACACCTGATGCCATTTATATCTGCATACTTGCATAAGGGACATAATAGATATTCATTGCTTGTTTCAGCCTCATTTCACGTGTCATCCACCCTGTAAAATAATGAAATAAATGAATACAAATATAACATCTGTCCTCGCTAAACTGCACTCAACAGTTTTGTAATTGAGAAAATCAGTCAGGCTGACCAACGACACAATAATCCCTCATATTCTCTGCAGAGAATCATCAAAACATAAATCAAAAAGATCTCACCTTCTATATCATACAGAATAAAATGCCGTGTTTGATGCCATTAGTTATCCTATACATTTTAGGATAACAACAGATGTATTTGTCACAAATGGAGTGTCTATTTGACCTGTAATTGTTTATAGGAATGCTTTTGTGATCTCGTTGTCTCTAATATTTCCTGAAACGTTTTACAGCTTCATAATACAATTTGTTACATCTTTTATTGACTAATTAATAATTGGCATCAGAAGAGAATAGTCCCATTTACAGCTACACTTGAACATTTTTTTAATCAGTTTCCTTTAAGGGGCAAAATCACAAAATAGGTGTGCCACCCACAAACCAGTGTAACAGGTGCTATGTGCGCTGGGCTAGTGCTGCGCCATGCATATTTACATTCACTGTGACTCACTGTCAAACACACCTTCTGCCTATGTACGTTAGGCTTGCTGTAGATTACACCTTATTTTTTACAAATTCAGTGCTGGTTGCCTACCGCAATTAACGTTGTGCTGTTACTTTGTAGAAAGCAGGTGGTAAACGGTATCAGTGGGTGCAATTCATCCTTAGCACATTCCCCTTTAGTATCTTCTCAGCCGAGTGTGACTGAAGGAGCTTGCAGATCTACACTCATATAAGACATTTATGTTCTTGATCATTGATTATGTTAGAAAAGGAACAGAAAAACATATCAAAGAAACAGCCAGGTGTTTGTAGTGTTGTAGTGATGGATTTTAAAAGCAGCCTTTGCTTGTTAATCATTATAGATTATTTATAGATAAGAGATTATTCATTGTAGATATTTTTTGAGATTATTCATGGATTATTGATTATAGATGCATTTTTTGCATCTTTAGGGGGTTTATTTGGAGGGATTAGGCTGCTAATAACAGAACCTCTAACTACACCACAAACGCTCTCATTTCTGGGAAGGAACTAGACGTTTCACTGTGATGAGAAGCAGGCACGCTGCCTTTTAAGGATTTCGCTTTAAAACTGCTTAGCAAAAAAGAAAATGACATGCAATGTTCTTCACACAAAATCCGGAGTATTTAAATCCACTTTTACACATTTTCTCCTGCTAAAAGCAGCCTATAACTTGAAAGATCAAGGGCGAATACTTTCTGAAGCCTCATTCTCCTGAAGCTACACAAGATGAAAATAATTATCACTCTTATAGTGCCCTTATAAGTCTGCCTGGATGTTTCATAGCATTGTGAGATGGTGTGATTGTTGTGTTTTGTATGTAAGTAATTTGAGATTAATGAGTCTTAAAAGTGTTATGAGAAACTGGCGCAGTGTGTTACAATAATTGGTGGGTTGCAATTCGCGGGTCTGTTCTGATTGGGTCACAGACTGCAAGGGAAAGCAGTGCTAAAATGCAAATGATAAAAACCGACTAACCATGTGTATTGATGAGTCAGTCTGGTTAGGATCCATTTGCAGCACGTTTTTAATAGAGTGGCTAATAGGTACAATAGAGACTAGACAAGAGAGTTATCGTTAAACAGGCAAGGTTCAGGGCAGGCAGCAAACAATCAACAGTGGTAAAGTAATCCAAATCAAAGGCAGGCAGCAAACAATCGATAAACTGTAAACAGACACGAGACTCCAAATCATACACGGGACTCCAACACAGAGTAAACAGGGGAAACGCTCAGAATTGACGCACTTGGCAAATCAAGACTTTGCGATAAGTAAATGTAAAAGTCCGGTTTATATATGCAATGATGAACAAGGAACAGGTGGCAAACAAGAAAATGATCAGCGCCAGGTAAGTTGCATCATGGGAGTTGTAGTTCAAGCAGAAATCCGGTTAATACTCCGGAAATGGTTCCCTCTGGTGGTGTGGTGGAGATGTGGCTGGAGCCTCCACCGTAACACCATGTAATCAAGCATTGTTAGCATAGAAAAAATAAATAGGCTAATCAACTTTTAAAAGTAAAGAGAAAATTCTTCCCATATCTTTTGTTGTCAGTGTCAAAGGCCGTGCATTCAATCAAACTATGTTATTTTGGGACAAATCCATCTGTAACTTGATAGAAGCTAACCAGATTAGGTGGATGCCAACATAGGAAAGTTTCTTTATACCCGCTCATCTTCAAAACCCTAATCAAAGCTATACAAGGTAAAAACACAACCCAGATTTCATTAAATACGGGCTTGCAATGAGGATAAACGTGGTTGTGCCGACTGCAATTTGTTTTGTGCTTTAAATTGTTGGCTATTAAGCATATGAAACCATTATAAAAAGATGTTTAGAAACCAAAATTTTCCTATTTAGCTTTTGATATGGTGATCATTTTTAGGGCGTTTGCAGTTTATGGTATTATTAATCAATTTCAATACTTTCTATTTTAAAACCATTTTGATGTTTGGTCGCCACTTGATGTCCGTTGTAAAATCTGCATCCTGAACTGAAACCATATAAGACTCATCGTCTTACAATACTTCTCATCTCATTTCAATGACACCACATTGAACATCCTTCCCTCCTTCCTTCACTTTCCATCTTTGACACTCTAAATTGGTTTAGAGTTGTATGACAGATTGGCTTCATAGAAAATAACTGACTGAATACCATCCAAACACCATCCAGATTCACTGGCTGTTATTAATGTGTTGTTTTTTAAAAAGCAGATTCTGCAAACCATCACAGTGAGAGTTGATGGCCAACTGGCTTATTTAATTTATTTGCTTATATTACATCCTCCCTGTCTCATAACCAAACCCAGACAAAATCCGCAGACGATTTTCCATTTTCTGTGCTGATTTTAGAGGAAAGTCTAAGAAAATTGATTTAAACATGGTAAGATGTATGTTAAGCTAAGAGCTGGAAGTACCATATACTTTTGTTAGATATAATCGTAATCAAATTAGGTTAAATATTTAATAAACAAATGCTCATGGATTGGGGGTATGTAGAACTTTGTGAATGAGGGGAGATAAGTAAATACTGCAACGTAAGACTGGGCTGTTAATTTTCTTCCAGTTTTCCTGTAGCTCAGTGGTAAGAGCATGGTGTTAACAATGCCAAGGTCATGGGTTCGAGCCCAGGGATTGCACATACTCAGAAACAATGTATAATATAATGCAATGTAAGTCACTTTGGATAAAAACGTCTGCCAAATGCATAAATGTAAATGATGAGACATTTAAAGGGTTATCAGGAGGTTTTGATAAAGGTTTTGATAACTTTCTACCTTATTTTTTTCATTGTCACATTGGCTTGCAATTTTAACATGTCACTCAATACAAAGTTGCATCATGGGCAGATTAAAAGTGTTTGATCTATTCTAAATACACAATATTGGCTTACTCACGGTCTTTCCGGTTACTTTAATATATTTGGCACTTAACGTGTATTGTAAGGTTGTAATGTACCACAACTGCTGTTTAATAACCCATGATGAGGTCTATAGAACAGCTGGACTTATTCTAATTCCTCTTGTAATTTTGTCCTCAACAGGTCAGGCGTTTCTTCCCTCGAGAGCAGCCGTTCATTCACGGCGCACTGAATGCAAGAAACACTCGCCCCTGGCAGCTGAAGATGACGTTGCTATGGAAACAGTTTTTGCTGCTATCAATCATGGAGTATCTCGCAGGTAAAATGAATTGGTAATTCTTTGCGTGTGTGGCTCTTGTGGCATATTCACAACTATATCTCTATCAACTTTACCTTAAATGTTTCTGAGGCGTAATGATGTTCTGACAGTCACGGTTTAAACGTTTATAAATATCAGAAATGCTACTTAAAGAATTGAATGTCTTGTTGTTTGGTAAAGCATTACGCGTGCATTACATTAAATTGTCAGGCCGTTTATTGGTTCAATGTGAACCCACAGCACAAATCTGTTGTTACAGGAGTTGTTATCAGTTTGCGTCGTGATTATAAGTGCAGGACAGTAATCGGCCCTGACATGCAGAATCAGGCTAACAGCAATGCGACTTGTTTTGGCGGCGGTGGTAGAGATTTCAATTAAGCTGTGCATTCATTTTGAAAATGAATTGCGTGTCATGGAAGGTTTCGGAGGCTTCAATACAGTGTGTCCTCCAAGGAAAAAGAACTGGTACGTCAGAGTTTAATAGCTTGAATAATTTCTCTCAATATGAATTCACCAGAAATATACTGATCGTACACATTAACTGATTGGAGACTCTCTAGTGTTTCAGTTTGGCTGAAAAGGATACAATTTTATGAGTATCTAACTCATATTGTTGACTATAATTTTGATGTGCATAATGTAAAAATGTCATACGAGAGTTCCTCATTTTCAATTTTCTCAACAAATGTCACACTTAAAAGTGGAAAATGCTGTTATTTTGCCACTTTGAAACCATCTTAAGCGGAGATTGAGTGACGCGAGCGGAGCACTTGATTAGAAGCCACACACCTGGTGTGATCTCACCACATATGCTCCGTGTTGTGTGCGCTGTCTCTGAGCATGCTTGTTAGCTGCAAGTTGTGTCATCTACAGTGCACTTTAAAACCAAAAAACTCACAAACTCCTTTTTATACAGACTTAAAGTCAAGCCAAAAGGAATTTATGCTTGTTTTCAGCAAATGACTGGATTTGAGTCGTGCCTTAAAGGAACGGTTTGCCCAAATATGAAATATGTCTTGCACTGTATTGTCCAAGCTATACAAATATTACTGTGGCTGTGTGTGAAAATCAGAGTAGCTTGTTGTCAATGGCATTGTCGAAAAGTGCAAATGCAAAATGAAATTGACGATGTTCAAAAATTGCATTGCCTTATTTTAATAAACTAAATTAAACAAGCAGCAATAATCAATGTCCAGATTTCTATTTTTAAAATATCTATATAATTTTTTTTCATGCATGTTAAGCCTTATTTTCGTTTTGGGTAAATTACTGTACTTGTTAATGAGACTTTTTTTTTCATTGAAGTATTTGTTTGTTTCTTTGCTCTTAGAGTGTTTGGATTATAAAACCTTTAATGGCCCAAAATGGCGCATGGAGCCAAGCGATCTAACAGTCGGCTCATTGGAGGAAGAAGCAACTCTGACCTGTGATGCTAAGGGCATTCCTCCACCTCAATACAGGTATTCTGCTGTACTGCTCACTTTTCTGCCTCTATTTCACTCTCTCTTTATCTTAGCCTCTGTAATTTGAATTATTCTGCATGATTTGCTACTCATACACGAGCGTGTTTATTTGTGCAGTGCCGTACAATATTATTAGCATTTATTGACTGAGATGTACAGAATTCGCACCTTTCACTCCTTTGCAATGATGAGAGCTGTCTGTGAGAAAACATTGTTTTCTCTTGTTAGCAATCTTATTTTGCAGTGGCCCTGCAGTCCATTATTTTTTGGTGTACTTACAGATTATTATAGGCCGTGGAGCGCTGTCACATTCTGACATCTGCATTATCTGATGGCATTGGTCAGCCAGGAGTGTTCCTTTAATTTAATGGATTATAGATTTTGCTTCCTGGGGCTCTACTTCATAGTGTCATCACAGGCTCCATCTCAACAGAGGAACCATTAAACTGTAATATTTACACTGTCTTTGTGCCGGAAGGGCTCAATGAATGCGACGACACATGCGCATTAATTAAACATGTGACACCCGATGCATGTCATGCATCATTCAAATTAAACCAAACTAGATCACTTGAATGCGATATGTGCATCTTTTATTCAACAGCATGTTTTCAAACCGAGCACGCAGCATGTTTCTTGTTAGAAATCGGTTTCCGAAAATAGATGATCAGGAATGTTCTTTCTCTTAGAGAACGGGCTCAGATAGACATTCTAGGAACATCACGCGTCCTCTCAGGTGGGAACGATTGCAGACATCCTTATTTTTTAAAGATAGGAATCTTTAGTCACCATTCAGAGTAACTGCTGGGCCCACTCTGTTAAGGAACCCATCTCCTAATACTGATCTAAAACATACAGGTGATGTTTTGCCCTGTGTACTCTTTGTAGGCCTGTGTGTTTCTCACTTCTTCTGATCATCTTTTTGCTCTATCTCTCACTGTGCTCAGCTTCACACAAAGCCGCTTTCGGAGCGTTAACCCGCACACCTCTCTTGATGTGCAAATAGGGCTGAAGTGCCTTACGCTGGCTCCTTCCTGCTATTGAGCTGGGAAGCTGAGTTGTCAGCGCTCTAAAATAAATTGCTACAACCATGAGGTTCATAAAAATTGAAGGTAGATGCACTTTTAAATTACTTCACTCCACTGTCTTACAGGCCGGGGCCTGTACAGCGTATGGCAATTGCTCCTCTTGCTGTCAAAAAAAAAATTTTCCCAGCAAAGTTTCTTGACACATTGGCAAAATATTGACAGAGACCCCAAGCAAAGATTTGCCAAACTTCAACAGATGTCTCTGCTTAATAACAGCAGTGAATTGGCAGAAAGATTTGATTTAATACAAAGAAATTCATCAATGAACTATGATCTCAGAGAAAAATATGTTTTTGAGGAGTATCACTCAGCAAAGTTTAAATAAATGTTGCTGAAAAGATTTGTGCAAATGACAAGGGTAATTGCTTAAAATCTGGAATATTTTGAACTCAAGGTTTGATGTATTCTTTTAAGTTATATTAGAATTCTAACACTTGCTCTCTTGCGTGAGGGCTTGCATGAAAAACAAGATTTTCCTTAGTTTTTTCTCTTATAGTAAAGACCAAATAATTGTTTTTTTTTTAAAAAAAGCTTTTACTTAATACAAACTTCTCTTGTGCACAATTTTGTCAGTTTTATAACATCTTATAATTTTTAGCCTTTTGATGATATTTAATACAGAGCCCAACTCTGTATTTTAACTAAATTGCCATTATGACAAAGTAAACAGGAAGTTTTTAATGTAAGCCATGTCACTTAATGTCTTATCGTTTAATCATTTTTTCTTACGGTATTTACCTACATATAATTTCTACATATAATTACATTTTTTATTTCACCTACATGTAACTAAAACATTTTAATATTTTTAAAAATTCCATGCAGAAACATTTTGGAGCGATGATGAAAGCGAATCATTGAATGTTTAGAAACAAGGTTCAGAAATTCCCATTCACAGAAATGAGTAGCTCAGTTTTGCTACCGATGTTGAATCAGAATAATTATTAAAAAGATTAAGGGTATTATGTTGAAATGCTCACACATGAAAGTGTCGCTTATCTAGTCTAACAACAGTTTATTTAGGAAACGTAAGGGCGTAATTTAAAGTACATAAAAGTCTTTGTGACATTAACAATGTTGCTTAATTTTATATCACAAACAAAATCATTGTAAACACAGTGAATATTCAATATATCACCCAGATCTAGTGAATATATGTTCATTTGTGTTTGGGTTGGTTTGTAAGGAAAACTGAGCCATTTGAAACTATTGAATGAGTTCCCATGCTGCTGGCACTTAAGTGGGTGTGTTTTGTTCTGGTGTGAAGGGAGAGATTGCCTCCCTGGAACATGTGCTGGTTGCCACAGCCAGAGACAGGTCTCCAGAGTGGCCCACAGGTGTTGAAGGTCTGAGCACCAGAGGAGAAATGAGCAAATGAGCCTGCAACAGCAGTCATATCAATAAAACCTGCTCGCCCCACTTCATACAAAATTGATATGAACAGCAGGGTCGAGTCAAGTTCAACCTTACCCACATAGGAGACACTGCACTTTCCAGAAAAGCCCTGAGGCAAATGCAGCCCCACTTCATGCACCCCTCCCCCACATCTCGTTTCCTGTCGATCTCCGTGGCTCCGGCTCTCACGGTTGGTGCCGATTTGGCACCTACTGCCACTGTGTGTCAAGCCCCCTTGATCGGTCTCACTTGCCTTAGTACTATTTTTACTTAACTGCAAACCGCTTATTGACGTCGTACGGCTTTTGTTTGCATTGCTTGCAGGAGGTCTCGCGTTAGGAGCGGCCAATGATTCGATCTGAAGGGAAACCCAATCACAGCGAATTTCTGAGATCTCGACAGCATTGTGCTGCTGGCCTTCACCCTCATCCGTGTTCTGTTCATGACACGTACAGCTGCTCCTAGAGATAAACATGGTGAAAAGGGAAGATAATAAATATACATGGGTGAAAATGTTAAGCCACTGTGACTGAAACCAATGCATCAAGTCAAGTGATGTTTCATCATGTTTTGCTCTGTGCTGTGTGTTTAACCTGTTGTGTCATTCACTAAAGCGGCACTTCACAGCAAATCAGGGTTCTTTTTACAATTTGTGAATTTTGTAGTGTGGGTGGTGGAAATCAGCTAATGTCTGCATTCTGCTGTATCGCAAAGCATTTGTGATCGTGCAAAGCTTGATAAGCACAATGCGCTGTAGGATAGCAGCCTAATGGGATTTTAGGTGTTAAGCAGTCCTCTGAGCATTGTGGGATTGATCTGTAACAATGTTTTCTCTGTTCGGTCCTTTGCATTTAGCATATTTCCCACACAGTTTTTTAGTATATGATCGCAAGCAAGAATTATATTTAATAACTGCCATTTCCATTCCATCCAGCAATTGAACAACACTCTGCCTCTCTGAGACATCCATTAGCATTTATGAGTACAGACACACAATGAAAACAAATCTAGGAGCTTTACTGTGATCATTTGTTTATTATTTTACTTTAAACTGTTGTACATTGCATTTATTGTTGACTTATGGCAAACTGCTTGTAATGTGCCCTCGTGTATGTCACTTTGGATAAAAGCATCTGCTAAAAAAATCAATTTAATTCTGAAACTGGTTTGCTTAATTAAATTGGTCTATCTGGTCTTCCAAAACCCCTCTAAAACCGTTTAAACAGACCAGTCCAACCACCTTGGCAGGTTTGTAGCATTTGGCCACTCTCATCCTGGCATCTGTTCCTGGGGTGTGCAGACACACAACAGAACCATGGGGGTTCAACCCGGGCGATGCCCTGTCAGGATAAATGACTGGTGAGGCCCCAGGAAGCTTAAATGATCCAGCGCTCTTTGAAAAGCCATCCATATTAGCGGGCTGGCCTCTGAATTGCATGCTGGCGTCAGGTGGGCTCGGATCTTGGGTCTTAATGATAGGCGTAGATGAGGTGTGAGAGAGAGAAATTGATGATTTTCTCTGGCACTAATCATCATGCAAAGGACAAGATAAAAAGGACAAAAGGAACTGAGGGAAATCTCAGAAACACAGGTCTTTAACCCAGCTGCTTAATATACCTCAGGACATAGATTTCATAGTCTCAAATCAGACCGTTTGGATTAAAGTGAGATATAATTTTTTCTTATTGAGATAAAGATGTGTGATAAGTGTCAAATAAGTGAATCCACAGGTCCAGACTCAATTATTGCTAGTAAATTGAATTGTTCTTAGTACAGTGATACAATGATTTTGAACTAGTACGTCCACAGCAAAATCAATTTTAGAGGGGGATTCCAAAACAAATCAATCAAATTCAGTGGTTATCACAACACATTGAACTTTGCGTTCTCTTATTTATCTGTTTGTAAATCTGTAGGTGGTCTATGAATGGCACATTGATTAATCTCAGGACTGATTCCCGTCGGCAGCTATCCGGGGGGAATTTAGTCATTAGGAATCTGGACCATGCCCAGGATGGAGGAATATACCAGTGTACTGCGTTCAACCCACTGGGAGCAGTACTCAGCAGAAGAGCTAGCCTCCAATTTGCATGTAAGCTAATCAACTGTGAGTTAGCCAACTATGCTAGCCACTCAGTTCAGGGTAACGTGCTTTAAATTAGATCCTCTCAATACTGGACTAGCTTTAAAAAAAGAACCCAAATCCAAAATGCCTGTTTTAAATTAGCCTGTGTTCTGGATAACGAAAATAAACTAAAAAAT
>JAZGTI010015115.1:0-13641 GCA_036877585.1 Botia kubotai
GAATACCAAAACATTTGCAATTGGAACAATTTTCTGAGAGAATTGCAAGGGTGCTGATATTTTTGGCCACGACTGTATATGTGTATGTGTTTGTGTATGTGTGTTACCCTGCAGCGGCAGTATGTGGTTGCTGTGGATCATGATGCTCAGCTGAAGAACAAGTTGAGGAGCACTCTTCAGAAAAGCCTCCAGCAGACGAAGCATGTTGATGTCAGCACTCTCAAACATCAACCGCCAGTAGCAGTGACGCTGGCTGGGGTCACTATGCCAACGACTCTGCACTCCCAGGTACAAGGTATGGACGTACCTAAAAACACAGAGGCAAAGATCAAAAGATATTTTAAATTGGCTTAATTAGACTTAGTAGTCTGCATATTAATTTCCACAGATATCCAACTTTAATATGTTTTAATGTATTTTTTATGCATGCTAATGCATCACTTTTAAAAATAAATACACAGTTGGAGGAAATTCTCCAATTCATATATTTAAAGGTGAAGTTTTTGACTGCTGTATGTATTAGAAGTATCCCCATTGTATTTACCTACACTAGACCTCTTCTTAGTTAATGATAGTAAATTAATATATGGTGTAGATTAGGAAAATAACAGTACAGCTGGTGCAGTGAAGGGATGTCTTGCATTATGATTAAATGAACAAACTTTCATCCATTCCATCAACAAACTCCATTGAAGGTCAAAAGACTGTGACTGTATTCTCTCTGTTTAGGACACTATTAAAATGCTTATAAAAATACGGTAAATAATTAACAACTGTGAGGAAATGTTCATGGTTTAAACCTGGCTGAAGGGTAACTTGACAAGGCAGGTTCAGTAACTCATTTGAAGCTTTGGCTGAGCTGACTGTCAAAATGCCCATCACAATATGACACCAGTGAAGTGGCACCGAGGGCTTTTTACCTGTCAGCAGCTTTTGGCGGGACAGGGGAAGAACACAACCTGATACCATACACACACGCTTATCATTGAAGCCTTTGTCTAAACAAGAGAGAACGTATTCAATATTTCAGATAAGAAAGACTGACTGATTCAAACGTAATGGAATTTTGGAATCTTAATGCAATTTTCAAATTCAGTTAAACTTAGTTCAATTCTTTCCTTTCGTTTTTTCTTTCTGTTTTCTCGCTCACTTTCTAACAGTGTCTCTCGTCCAGCTCTAACCAGCTTCAGGCCAGCCACATTATCTAAAGGCTGCAGAAGAGCATTTTATCCCAAGCTCTACACTTTCAGCCTGCAACGGGAGGGATTTTTTCATGCTTAACTCTGATAGGCGGCGAGGGGGGAAGATTGTATTTCATGCTCCTCTCTGATAGGCTAAAGGTTTTAAGGGAACTGAGCCTGCATGGCACTATGGGAGATTGTGAGATGATCCATTGCCAACTGCTCCAAGTGAATGTGCATATTTTTGTATCTGTGAGAGAATGAGATTGAGAGAGAGAGAAACAGACAGAGCCGAAAGCAAAGAAATGGCAAATTATAAACAATGAGCCACGATTTGTGTGTCTGTGTGTGCTTGTGTATGTGGTTTCTCGAACAGGCATTTAGCCAGTATGTGCTCTCCAGTACATCCATTATCAAAAGGGTGAATTAATCTTGAGGTCTCCAATGCTCTGGAGTGTCCCATAGTGAGGAAATCTGAGAAAATGAGAAAACCACCATAGATGGGTCAGGAATCTAGTTTTTCTACATCTATGTCTCTGAGAAATGGGTTTTTGAGGCTGATGAAGCCAGACTGTCATGAAGCTGCTGGAGTGAAGATGATATCAGGACAGATAGCGGAGAAATACACTGCAGGTGAACCTGAGAACCTGAGAGCAGAGACCGTAGCAGCCAATCTTTACAGTATGAGGGACTTTAATTACATTTCACATTGATTCTGGCATAATGAATCTTAATTGCTTAATACACAGGACCTAAAGGAGAACATTAAATCCTTTCTATACAGAGAGACAGAAAGAGAATGAATCTGAAGGGTAAATTAAGAGTGTCTGTTCATGTGGCTAATTTATCCTCTGCAGTAATTAGCACCTCTGTACCCGTTGAGACCGTCAAGAGGAATTCTGGTCTAACACACAGTCAACATGCTTTTTAAAGCACCACATTTCGACAGTAAACTGCATTATTATGAAGCGCTGACTGTTACCAGATGTGCCTAACAACTGTTTATTAAAATGACAGTACTTAAAACTATAATAAATTGTCAGCAACATGGCCTGGCAGGTGGTGCACATGTTCTGAGAAGTGACGTGGGGCGCTGACGCTCGCGTGTGGGAAAGCACATTCTGTATTGTGTTTGGGGTATTTTCCCCAAATATCCTCCCACCCAAAAACACTCAAACATCAATCACATGGTACCTTAATACATTGTCTGTTTATATGATGCTACTGGTAATATTTGTAATTGTTCATATATCCCATCTTAATATGCAGAGACAACTACAGTGTAAATCAATTTTTGGTTAAATCCCATGAAGTGTTAACAACGAAGCTTTGTGCCTGTCACAACATTGCTGTGCCTGTCACAACATTGCATCTAGCCATCCTGACATAGCAACATTGGCTCAACCAGTATCTGAGTTTGGGGTGGGACTATCTGTTTGTCCAGCCAATAACGACAGGCAGAAAAAACTACTCATTATTTCTTTGGTTATGTTAGTAGCTCAGAAATGACACACTTCACCTTGAAACCGTACATACTGTACCCAGTCATTACAATATGTATTATTTGCTCTGACTCCAGAACTCCAGCTGAATGTTTTCCTTTCCTCTTAATCTCTTTATTAATTTGTTCTCTCTCATCTTTCTCTTTTCCCTCTCTAGGTCCATGTGAAGTACTGAGATGCAGCACAAGGACGAGTATGTCTGTCCTGTTCTCCATCCAGCTCTGCTAGTGCACCACTTGTCCATGTCTGGAATCAAATATATATATATATATACATTGAATATATTTACCTTGTTTGTGTAAATGAACTCTGTTGTGGATTATAGGTCAGTGACTTATGTTCAAACAATACAAAACAAAACATAAAATATATTGACTTTTCCGGTATTCAATTAATCATTAATACTTGTAATTACTTTCATGAAACATTTCCATTGATTGACAGCCTTAGTTTACACACACCTACACACACATCTGCTATCATAAGAGAAAGAACTGCCACACTGTGTTGTAGAAACAGAGGACCTGCTGTTTTAGTTAGTATGATCAAAGTGTTGTTTGTAAGACTCAGTTCTCCTTTCAAACATCTGTTTGTTTCACCTTGAAAACAGAAAACTTTAGAAAGCCTCTTTCTTTAAACTTCAAATCTCCAAACTTCAGAAGTTAACTTCAAGCTAAATTCTTCAAGTTAAATTTCCTAATCGACATTACAAACTAGATGATCTGAATCATCTAGAGAGACAAGACAGAAGACAATGTGCTTGAATGTTCACAAACATTAGCACACATACTGATAAACAATTAAACAAATAAAATGGGCTTTATCTATAATTCTTCATTCAAAAGTGTTCTCTGTGTCCAACACAATTTCAGTAGAGCTTTCACAGGACTGTATACATTACCCATCACCCTAATCCCTGCTGGAACATCCAACTAAAACCAATACAGGTGCTAGCTGGGCATAGCATAGTTTTTAATTGTTTAAAGCTGGTCAGGTGGTTGATTAGTTAGACTACCAACTGGTGGAGTAGAGGTTGACCTGGTAAACCATCTTGGTGAACCCAGTCAGAAAGAGCACCTTGGAGGCATGGAGGGCAGATGTGTGGGAATTATCAGAAAACTGGCAGGGACATATTACAAACCTTATGAGCATGACTCATGAATATTAATTAGGTGTTCCTTTTGTGTTCTTTAAAAGCAAAAATGTCATACAAGTTTGAAATGACAAGAGGGTGAGTAAATGATGGAATACTTTTCATTATCGGATGAATTACCTTTAATGATGAAAACTGAGTTAAGTGTTAGGTTTATATGCGAGTGGATGTGGTGTTTAATTGATTATCTGAAGGGCTTATCTGTTTCTCGCCAAAGCAAGCATGCTACAGAAATCTGCTGGTGCTCCATATTATGTTTCCGTTGGATCCTTACTAACAGAAAGCACACCAGATAAGAGAGAACCTCAGGTGTGGTTAAAAAGAGTTTCACACACAGAATTCTCGGCGTCTGCGCTTATTGCTGTGGATAAATACATTAAGTAACATTTTCCTCATTCAAATCAGTTTGGATCCCTTTCATTAAAGTTAAACGCAACATTGATGATTGAATTGGGCTGATTTCTTACTTCAAAGAAATCATAATGTCATTGAATGTCTTGTGAAATCCTTTGAGTCAGAATTTAATGTGGCAGCAGATGTTTTATGTATGTAGGAGAGAGAGAAATAGAGGGAGAGAGAGAGAGGGGGGCTCTTCTAGCACACCAGCTGCATCATCCCTCCTCCTGTATTTTGCACACTCTAAACCTCGTTTACAGTAATTAGCTGTATTTTGCTGCGATAATGAGTTTCCCCACTGAACAGTATACTCGTTTTCAAAGGGGCTCCGTCAGTTAGAAACAGAAGTCTACCTGGATATGACAGATTCCTTTTGGGTATTAATGTGTGTGTGTGCTTGCCGAATGTTCTGGTTGGGACAGCCTCCCAGGTCTCATTCAAACTCAATATGAGCATTAATCACGGTAATTACAGAAGCTCTGCCCCAGGGGCTGCTGGGATGCTGGAGGACCAAGGTGGGAATAGGTTGATAGACAGGAGATCTTAGTCACGGTGCACGTTGCTTTGCAATGCAAATGGATCCACTGAGAACTTAATTTTTGGTTTGGAATTAGCATGTGGCTTATTATGAGACAAGTGGAATTGCATCTGATTTATTTTAGACTCTTTAACTTCATTCATTCCTCATGCCCATGCAGACTCTGACTTTGCAGTCTGACATCTTGTAGAAAAATAGTCATGATAAACTAAATCTACGTTACCTTGACTTCTTTTTATAATAAATCTCATAAAGCCTTCTAAGCCAAGAATGCCCGGGTCATATTGTGTCACAAAAATAAAAGACAACAATAATGTTTAAGTATGTTTTTCCCTTTATAATTCTAATTAATGTAATGAAAATCAACAATTAAATCTCCTGAAAAAAATCTCATTTTTAATCTTTTAACTGTAATTTTAAATTGTAAAGTATTTATATAATATGGTGGTATAATAGTTGTTGTACTGCCTGTATATTTATATTCTTCATATGATTTTTCTTCATAATATTGTGGATTGTGTGATTTGACCTGTTTAAAGTCTTTCATCATTTTAAGTGTAAAGTTCTCTGTAAGTTCTCTGCTCCAATTACTTTTATTGGAAGATATAAAGTCTTAAAGGAGCTGGAGACAGACAGAAAACAAGCAGTTGGAAAACTGAACTGCTGCTTGTGGTTTCACTAAATGAGGGTAATTACCCCATTTGAATGGAAAGTGGCTAGTTTAAGCCATGGATTATACACTAAACCCAGGTGAGTGACTGTCTGTATGGCCCTACTTCAATTGTAATTTAAAGCCACTAAGCATAAATATTTAATACGTGTGGATTTACTAAGCAAAATAACAGAAGTATTTGGTATGCCTTTATTTTAAATAAGTGTGTGTTTCTTATTCAATGTGAAATCTGTGTTGGTTGTTGTCTAAATGTCTGCTCTTCACAGGAAAGTCAAATTCCTCATTGCACTGAACACATTACGATATATACATATACTTCAGCACTAAATCCCTCTATCATACAGACAGCAGGCAGTGGGGATGGAAAACTGCCCAGCCCCCCTGCAGTAACAAGCACACACACCTACACAGCTGAATGAATGACTTCATGGCTCCCTCACTCACACACTCATTCGCTGGCTCGTTTGCTCACTCACTAACTTGCTCACTTGTTTATTCACTCACATTGTCATTCACCTCTATGTGAATAAATGTGAGGCTAACGGTACATTGACATTATTATATCTTGTTAGAGAGAGGAAAAAGATGATATTTCATTTGGTGAAGGTATTAAAATCAAGATAATTACTGTTTTTTAAAAGTACTAAACCAGTCAGACAAGAGTTCATCTAATCACAGACGTCCCATGAGTCACATGACACGACCAATCAAATACAATGGAACTAATTGGACACACAATATAGCCAATCACAACTCATCAATGCTTGCAGTTGCTCTTTTATCATCACTGACAAAACAAAAAAATTCATAGGCCAAAATCCGAAATTAAAATAATAAAATAAAAACTGGTTTCTAAAGAAAAGGTGAGTGCTGTTTGCAAGGGCATGTCTTTGTGATTGTTTGGTGTCCTGTGTGGTTGCCATGGGGTTGTTATGCGGTTTCTAAGGTGTTACAGGTGATTGGTAAATCAAAAGAGATTATCCCCAAGTATTGCAGGATAAGGATCACACAGAATTTTAATAATTACCTTTAGAAGTTTGCTGAAATCTATTAACCTATTAAAAGTATTAACAATAGTCTTAACCTTAGAAAGAAATGCTAATAATTTCAAAATAAATATACAATTGAATATTGTATCCCCAGGTGAACACATTCTACATTTACATTTACATTTAGTCATTTAGCTGACGCTTTTATCCAAAGCGACTTACAAATGAGGATAAGGAAGCAACTTCAAATACAATGAGGCAACAGTGAATAAGTGCTATAGACAGGACATTCTCTAGATTATGTGCATACACACACACACACACACACACACACACAAAACAGCTTGCAGAAAAAAATCTTTTCTCCCCCGTCCAGCACTAGTCATCAGTGTTAAAAATGCATAAAATGATAAAAATGTGTCAAACTCTGCCTCCCTTTTTTACAGGAAGTCCAGTATTTGATTGACTGGTGTCCTGCCCCATGTGACTTTCAATAACAGTTTTTCTGTACTAGAGAAATCAGCTCCTGGAATACCAATGTTGGTTTTTGAGTTATTTACTTTGCAGAAATGGAAAATATAAACTATTCATTTTCTATTTTCTCTAACAAACAGAAACCAGTAGCAACAAATAAGAGTAAGTCCAGTGAGGGGGAAAAGTGTTTATTTGGTTTCCGATGTGAATAAGGGAAAAAATCCCCCTTACAATTTCCCATTGCTATTATTATAAATGCTGTATACTGCAGTACCTAATGTTCTTTTCATACTTTATTTCCGGTGTTAAATGAAATGTGGAAATGACGTGAACTGTACAGCACAAGAGCAGAAGTCAGTGTGCTGTTTGTTTTTGGCTTGTTTGCTGTTATTAGCATAGCCAGTATTATGCCAAGATAACAAACAATGCAACTATTATTTTTCTGCAATTTATGAGAAATATGTTTATCAATAACAGCAAACCAACATTTGGTCCCAACTTAGCTGGCCCCTACTGAGTGAGCCAGTTTTAGGTGTTTCAGGTTATAATTGCAACCCTGTTTTACACATTCCAGTTACACATCCTGCCATAGTTTCTTTTGTTTGATCGTTTTCAACCATTCATTTTAAGTGTTTGCTTCGTTTTTATTGCAAAAAATTATAAAATCACACAAATAAGGTTGTAAACTGTATTTAGAATATCACAAATTTTGGTAATAGTTTTGCAAATATTTGTAATCTCATATAAAATGTAGAGAACATACAACAGCTATGATAATAATTTGACTTTCTGTTGTTGATGACACCTCTTTTCACAAACCATTTGTTGAAAAAGAAACAAAAAAACGGCCCTGTTTTAAACTGTACTGGTGGAAAATGCCAAGTTTATCTGCAGCTCAGTTTTTATGTTGTTTTGATGTGCTTTTCATGTCCTGTATTCTGCCAAGACAGCAAAGACAGAACAACAAAGAGCAAAAGAGAGAAAGACATACAAAGAAAAGAGAGAACAGCACAAAATCATGTCAAACTATGTAAATCTGAAATGACTCAATCTTCAGAGTAATCAAAAAGAACAAATCCTCTATTTTGCTTTTCTCTTCATTTGTCATTTTTTTGGAAGTTTGAAAGAAAGGAACAAAGACCAACTTTGTAAAACAACCCCACTCAAGCCCACAATCTGTCCATCGCCGACTTTTCTCACTCTGCATGCCTGCCAATCAAAAACACTGATCGTTATCACCATGGAGACAGAAGCCTTGATAAGGTCATTAGTGAGTCTCCAAATAAGCTTGTGGAACAGCAGGTTATCGCAAAGTGGCTCACTCGCTGAGAAAGTTTACCTCACTCCTAAACTTTACACTGTATAGAGTCAAGGTCAGAGGACGGACTGGTTTTAAAACGGTATAATTCTTTCCTCTTATTAGTTTATCTAATTCTCTCACAGACTGTGCAAATCTTTCCAATTAGCGAGGCCAGTGGTCTGGAACAAAGAGACGCACACAATGTCTTTACGGGATTAGCCACACTGTTTTCTCCCACCCTGGATCTTCCCTCATTAAAATGCTGTGGGAACATAGAATGGTACACACCAATGTGGCACACACACAAACACACACACACTCCCATGCAGTTTTTATGGTTGTTGGTAGATGCATAATGCTGCCTGGAATGCAAAATAATTGCATGTGAAAAAATGATGTGAAAATGCCAAAATATTATTAAAACAAACAAACAAACAAACCTGAATTGTATAAAACACATAAATTGTATAAAACTGTATAAAACAACCGTGTGTGTTGAACTACCAATATTCATTTACATTCATACACATCTACATTTTATATTATTAATTAAAGTGGGGTTAATGAGCATCTTCTTCAGAGAAAGCAAAAACACATTTGTTTACCATTACTTCTACTAAAGACATACATTACATGATCTCACATATAGTTAAGTATGTAGTGGGTATGCAAATAGGTGGCACCGCTGGGCAACTTCAGTCAGTGGCGCACAAAGTCGAACTAATATGCTGAGCTAGTGCTACAGGCAACAGTAGAGACACGGCCATTAGATTCACACGCAGAATGTGCACAGAGCTAAATATCTTCAGTGAGCAGCAGGCAGAGAGGACAAGCAACTGAATCTGAGTCTGTATCTACAGTTACAGGAAAAAGCACCATGGGTTTTATCAGATTTTTTGCTTTAGATGGTCATAATAGTTGATCTGATCTTTAACTGTGCCACAACAATAGACAAGCACAGTCTGATGAAACTACATGCAAACAAAGATATTTTGTCCTTATTGTTCCGATTTAATTTAGATTACGAATTTAGATGAATGAATGATAAAAAATGAATGTGACATGTATAATGGGAGAACAATTTATTAATTGTTAATGTCACAGCGTCTGTGACATTGTACATGCATGTTAATTATTTGACTGCTGTGATTAGGATATTTAGAAAAAGCAGCATCCAATAATGTAAGTATTAAGGGAAAATGTTCATTCTGAATTGGCATAGCTTTCATTTGAGGGACTGGACAAACTTGGTTTAGCACTCAAGCACAGGCATATGAACTGTCAAAGCTCTCTTTCTCTCTCTCTCTCTCGCTCTCGATCTCTGCTCCCTCTCTCTCTACCCCCTGTCTTCCACTTGATGTCATCCACCATCATGACCTCTGCTGTTTCCATGGAGATGTGAGAGCGGTGCCATACTCAGTCTTTTAATAATTAACATGTCTAGAGTGAGATTTTTCAGAAGAACCTTTCAGGTATATTTCTGTTTCTCAAAAGAACCGCAGATCCACACTGCGGTCGGACTGCTTATTGCAAACATCAACCACCTGGCCGAGAGAAACCTTAAGAACACGTTTCAGTGATGCTTAATAAATATACTGTGACGAGAGCACAGTACAAAGATTGCATTAGAAGGTAACAAACCTTATTCAGGGTAGATGCTATAATTAATTTGACTGCTTCTATGAGCCTTCTATGCCTTCTATCAAAGAATAGCAGGGTGTTACCATGGTGCATGGCCAGTAACCTTAGTACCACCTCCAAAAACTAGGTACTTTGATCCATGATATTACGCACTGTTCTGGTATTTACATGGTTCTCCAAAGTCCTTCAAAGACTACCACTGTTTTTCATACTACATGTTTTCCATAGTAAAAACACTGCGTTTCCATGGTGAAGCCTTGTTTTTATCATGGTACCATGTCCAAAATACATATTGATACCATGGTACTTTACTATCTACCAGGGTATAGAACAATACCATATTGGTGTGCCATGGTATTTACATGAATCTTCATATGAAGAGGTGAGACAGAAACAGAAGGATGTGGGGGGATGGATCAAAAGCAAAAAAGGGAATGTTTATAGCTCTGTTTGTATGTTCTAATCACTGAGATGGACAGCAGGAACAGACGAGAGAAAGACAGGAAAGGGAAGACAGGGATTTAAAGAGAAAGTGTTCAAGTGATCCTCTTCCAGTCTGTGTGTGTTAACTGTGCCTGCACTGGCCTCACATCACCTTAACTGCGTCATCACGTACTGTGTGTGTGTGTGTGTGAGTCCGGCTGTCACATTCAATGTGTAGCTGTCACATTGTTGAATGGATGAATTGTGAAGGTGTAAAGAGTAGGTCAATCACAGATAGACTAAAATCAATTCTCATTTAGGGCTGTAAAGATACACACACACGCACACACATTCAATGCAAGGACATAAAGTTAGTGTGCCTGACACACTCAGTGTAAATAAACAAATACTCTCACTTTTGTGAATGTGTACCTTAGCTTACTGCAGTACTGTAAACAGTTTTAAAGTAGTATATAATGATGGTCATAAGCTTTTGTACCTCTTGTGCTCGTTTTCCTTCACACTTTCTTTACATTTGTCTTTTATCGCTGCTTCTAAATGTTTAGCCCCAGAGTCATGAATTCTTTCTATAAAACGAAGGGGTGAATTCACCAAACAGTTATGCCACGTGTGCACATGGTATTCCTGTGCAAAAAACCTGCATCTTATTCACTAACTATTTGTAAACCAGTTTAACCTGCACTGGTATAATGGTAAATTAAATCCTCCTTCCTATGTAAATAATTTCCTTCAAAACTTCACAGTCAGTAGATCTTTCCATTTCATTCTGTATAGAAGCGAGGCAGCACACTTGCATTGGGGTATTGACAGCAGAGTGTGGTGAGAGTGCAGTGCTACATATTATTATATATCATTGAACACTCAGATGCACTTTGCATGTTTTCATTGTGGCTAGTCTGAGTTAATGTATGTGTAT
Source organism: Botia kubotai (assembly GCA_036877585.1). Taxonomy (NCBI): domain Eukaryota; kingdom Metazoa; phylum Chordata; class Actinopteri; order Cypriniformes; family Botiidae; genus Botia; species Botia kubotai. Next base: position 11,208 of record JAZGTI010015115.1, read on the forward strand.
TAGATTACACCATACACTATGCATACTTAGACCCTTTGGAAATGCTGTTATATTAATCCATCTTATGGATGGAAATATTAGTTAGGAGTTCTTTAAATCTCCTATATCACATATGGTATATATCTATCAGGCATATTAAACTTATAATGATGGACTTAAAGAGACCTTGTTGTATATTTTACAGACACACCCCCAACATGACAGACTGCTGGCCGTATTGAGCATGTTTTTCTGTGACCTCCTGTGACTATAACCAATGAAAATGTCCAGTGCTGCATGAATTCAAGTGACAGGCTCTTCGCTCCACAGCACACAGAGAAAGAGAGAGATAGGGTGAACCTGCTGACAGAGGAGCAAATAAACAAAAGAGTAACAATAGACAGGACAACAAGTACAGTAAAGAAGCAAGACAGCAGGCAGACAGTGTACAGAAAAATTTACTCTCAGAATTGTTAGCATGTTTAGATGCACCTTTAAATATATAGATCAGCTGGAGGTATTAGTACTTTATATGCAGAATGATTGTAATTCTCATGCTGGAATAAGTGAATGTATCCTTTTTAATAAATCAAATATAAAAAAAATAAACGCAGCAATTCTGTGCCAGAGGATATATTAACAGGAGCATGATCTCATTTAGTGCCATTTTAGTTCACTGACTTGATCTCAAAGCAGCGATACAGTCAGAATTTTCTGAGTAATCTTCAACTTAGCCTCATGATTATGTAAACGCCTCACCAGTGGAACTCTTTCAATCCACTAATGAAAAGTTAGGCAAATCAAAAAAAAAAATGACGTCACTGCAATAATTTAACAGAATGTTTTCTTTGTGCTTATTTTTAAATTCAATGAAACAGAATGGGACCCCTCAGGGTTTTTTCCTGAATAAAGTCCCTTAACTTCCTCTTCAATTTGAACACTGGTCCTTAAAATGATCAATTCCAAAGCTAAACTTAATCGGCCCCACTAGACCCTGACTTTAGCTATAATCTAGCATTTCACACTGTTCCACTTATAATTTTACAGCCCTCTTGATCTTCAAATATGCACAGTTTTATTGGCAGATTGATTCAATAGCCCCTTTTCCACAATTCCATGTGTCTCATGGCCCCAAAAGGCTAATCGTTAGACTCTTTGGAACTTATGAACACACCTTTAACAAAGGAAGAAACAAAACAAAGACCTATAGTTTGATTTATAATCAAATGACCCGCTCACAACATGACAATATACTTCTTATATAAATATACTTTATATGCACTAAATGCTTTATGGACAAAGTCAGTGACATCATTGTAAGATCAAGTATAAAAATAAAAAACATAACCAAACAATTAATTTGGATGCAATATTGTTAAAGATTAATTATGTACCACATCATATAATAAATGACAGTACTGCTTTGTATTATGGCAGACAGTAAGCAGAACTGTGTATGTGGGTGGAAGGATAACTCTTACAGCAAGCCTTCTGGACTGGACGGATAAAGGCACAGAAAGTTTAACACCACTGCATGTGGTGTGTGCTCTGGGTGTGCATGTGTGTGGTGCTGAGATGATAAAGGGTTCACTTGGAGGCTGCCATGGATACAGAATTCTCTGGCTGGCAGGATGGCAGCTCTGATCCCCAAGGATAAATAAATACATGCATCACAGAAGCCTATAAATCAGACTCAGGTCAGTTTTGCTTATGTGTGTATTTTTAGTGACTGTATGCTATAAAACAAAAATCTTGGATAACCTTTAAAATGCTGACTCAGAAATATGTTAAAAAGTGAAGTACACGGACATACATGTACAAGTCTATATACAGTGAACCCAGAATGTATATGGACCACATAGACCACATTTTAAAAGAATTCTAATGATATTCATTGCATTACGCAGTAATTAATGCATATATTATATGATGCTTGACCAACTACATGATAAACTATGAACAATAATCCACATTTGACAATCAGCATACAAATATATCTTGTCTTAAATTTGAGCAGTGTCTACAGATTTAGTATTGAAAAAAATGTCTTTTGTGACATGTTTGCTTGAAAAGCACGTCTGTGCTATCTTTCCTGAAAACAAAGAAATGAATAAATAGATAGCTTGACATTTATTTTATGTAATACAAAGACATTCATATATTTTTAAGTGTGACTTTAGTACCACTACATTGTTACCTAAAATATTAATGTTGATATCTTTCTGAAGCAATGTAATCGTGTTAGAGTCTAGATATTTCTTTTAGTATAATTCATTGCTTACCAGACACAATAACCATCTTATCACAAGCTTGTCTTGTAGAATGGTGCATGTGTATGATTGTGTATCAATAATAAATCTCTTTCTAACTGGAATGAGAATAAAGAGAACAAAAGTATTTTTACCTCAGCCAACTCAGTTAATTAACATTAAAACAAAACGTGTGCCAATATGCA
>JAZGTI010015116.1:0-13640 GCA_036877585.1 Botia kubotai
AGAGATGCTGCCTGAGATTATAGACCCTCTACATAGTATTATTAATACGTCATTGGTGTTAGGACATGTCCCAAAGCCTTACAAACTGGCAGTTAGCAGACCCCTTATCAAAAAACCACAACTTGATCCCAGGGAACTAGTAAACTACAGACCCATCTCAAACTTACCTTTTATCTAAAAAATATAATGACAAGTGCTGGTGGTCGATCCTTCTCGTATCTGGCACCCAAACTTTGGAATAGTCTTCCCAGTGTTGTCCGGGAGGCAGATACACTCTTTTTTAAATCTAAACTAAAGACCCACCTCTTTAATCTTGCCTACACATAGTCATATGGATTTTTACTCAAATCCCCTAAGGGATTATTAGGCTGCATTAATTAAGTAAACCGGGAACACTTCCCATAAGAACAGATGTACTGGCTACCCACCAAATCTGTCTGTCTTTATTCCCCAAGGTCCTGACTAAGCTGGACCCAAACCAGATGGTGGGGGACAGGATGAAATGACCCGGAGACAAAACATCAGGACTTGATAGACTTCTTTAGTAATCTTACCGTTATGTACATGACAACCTTTAGTTTTAATTTGTTCCCTGCTTAGTCACAGCAGTGTGATGTTATGGCTGCAATTAGTAACATTATGCCTCACCACTTTTGTTGGCACGATTTTTCAGTGCACGACATATCAAATATAGTTGGAACCATCAGTTTTACATCTACAATTAACTATAATTAATCGCAATAAACTCTGTTCACATCTAAAACAGTTACGTGCTTTAACGCTTTGACGTGCCAGAAGAGAACTGGCCCTCTCTTTTGGTTCCTTGCCACTGTCACCCTGTTGGCTTGCTTACTGGGAGACTGCTGACATTAAACTTAGCTTAGGGTTTTGTAAATTGTTAATATTGCTTATATCTAATATGCTATTATATCTAATTACAATTCTAAAAACTCTACTTTTGCATTATTTCTTTGTCTTCTATTCTCTTTCATTGTGTAATCATTGTGTTCAGGTATTTTATTATTGCAAATCCCTTATAACCCTGTCCCATAAAATTGTTCCTCATTTTGGACACCATCTCCATGTAAGCAGATACTTCTAATGCAGGTGCATTTATTTCAGTGGTCCAAACAAGTGGTAGTTTTAATCAATTCAATTAATTCTTTATTTATAAACCAACTGCAAACCTAGTATCCCTATTTTTATTAATATACATCTCTTAATAAATAGTTCAAGTTTGTAATAATACCATGTATTCTCTTTTCTCGTGTTGTAGATGTTTGACAGTTTTTCTGTTTTTTCATTATTTGTAAAGCTGCTTTGAAGCAATGCAACATTATAAAAAGCACTATATAAATAAAACTGAAATGAATTGACAGTGGGTTGACGTGTGGATGGAGTCTCCTCTCCCCAGGCCTCAACCTCTGCTACCAGATTCCTTTGGAATATACATCGCTTTGAGGCTGTGCCTGCCTAAGCAGAGTCGGAGCAAGCTGCTCTCAAAGCAAGGCTACATATTCCATGATAGTCCATCTCAGATCAGGCAATTTGTGACTCTCCTTTCTCACTACTTTCTTTTCTCATTACTTTTTGGTGTCTAAATTATTAAACGTAATTTGTGTATTGTTTACATTGTATTGAGTTAATGAGATAACTCAATACAATGTAAACGTTAATGAGATACAGCTAGCTTTTGATGTCAGCTGTCTTCTGTGTTTACTGTCTTCATACCCTGCGTTTTTAATCTATTCGAGTTGTTTATCAAACAACTGCGGTATGTAGGAATAACTCAGAAAACACGGTGAGTCATGGCATCTCCTGTTATTGTAACATGCACTGTTTGCCACATGTTTAGTGTAGACTTCTCTGTAAGCACTGAGGGTTTTACATGTGAAAAACATAGGGAAATGGGTAGGCTGACAGAGAAGATTTCAGAATTAGAGACACACATCCAGACTTTACTCAAGGATAGTAAGAGTGATAGGGCTTTAGAGTAGACTTTGGATCTGACTGGGTCGATACATTGCAGATTCGTTGCAGATCCGTTGCAGATCCTCCACAGCAGGTAAACTTTGTGACTGTAAGATGGCATAGCCACAGAACAAAACACTGCTCTTCCATTCCGATTACAGTTTCAAACAGGTTCTCAGTGATGCACCCACTGAGACACCTGTTGAAAATGCCCTAGTTATCGGAGATTCTATTGTACGGAACATGAAAATAAAGGCACCAGCCACCATACTCAAATACTTAGGAGCCAGAGTTCCAGACATTAAAGCAAATTTCAATGTGCTGGCTAAAGCTAAACGTAAATTTAGTAAGATTATTAAACACATCAGCACAAATAATGTTTGTCTCAGTCAGTCGGAGATCACTAATACATAGCACGAAATACATAGCAGACTGTCATCACTAAATGGCTGGATGTCTAGGTGGTGTCCAGACAACAATATAGGTTACATAGGTAATTGGAAAAGTTTTTGGGGTAGACCTGACCTGTTGAAAAGAGATGGCCTCCATCCCTCTAGGACTGGTGCTACAGGGATATACAATCGATATACAATTAATAAAGCTTTGTTTGCTGAATATTAGAGCTCTCTCTACAAAAGCGCTTTTTGTTAATGATATGATCACAGATCATAACCTAGATGTCCTCTGCTTAACAGAAACATGGCTACAATGAGACGATTACATAACCTTAAATGAGTCAATCCCCTAAAATGACTGAAATAAGCATGAGTCTTGTCCAAAAGGCAAAGGGGGAGGTGTTGCTGCACTTTATAGAAATACATTTACAGCTACCCAAAGATCTCACTTTAGTTACAACTTTTTTGAAGTAATGGTTCTCAATATAACTTCATCTGGAGTAAATAAGCAGACTGTCATTTCTACTGGACACTGTCTACAGGCCACCTGTCAGGAACGCATAGGGGAAGAACCCAGTCGCAGACAGCAATAACAAAAAACCTTTCATTTAAAAAAAAAACAGAAAGCAAACTCCCACTAGGGGGTGAACAGAGGAACAAAGGCAAACAGGAATTCAATAAAAAAAATAAAAATCAAAAACGATAATGAACTTAATTGAACACGGGAAAAAATCAATAACAATACAAAACATCTAAATAAACAAAGGCAGAACTAATCTTTAAACATTTATGAAGACTAACAAACATGAAATGCATACACTACATTAAACTTGATAAAAATTAACAATAAATATGAATGACATCGATGAGAGCAAACCAACGAGAAGCATGAGCACAAACAACGAGAAGCTTGAGCACAACCACAGATGACAGACCAGCATGGGACAGCAGACACGAGGGCATTAAATACGACAGGGAACAATGACAAACAGGTGCGCAAAATCAAACGAGGAAACAAGGGGGTGGGACTGGAGAGCACATGGCAGATGTAAACAAAGCCGAAGCCATGTGCCTCTACATAGAACGAACACCCAGAGCATGGGTCTAGACTCTGACTCCCGAAACCAAGACCAGACAAGATGAGTCGGAATCTAGCTCCATGAACACAGACTGTGACAGGTTGTGACACCTGACACAGGTTCCACCAGGGTACCACACAGACTTCATCAAAGAATTTGCTGACTTTTTATCAGAAGAAGTACTGGCCACCGATCATGACCTAATTGTTTGAGATATTAACATCCACGTAGATAATATAAAGGATGGCTTAGGGTTAGGCTTTCAAAGACATTTTGAACTCCATTGGTGTTTTACAACATGTGTCAGGACCAACTCATTGCCATAATCATACCTTAGATTTAATCCTGTCCTATGGTGTAAATGTTGATGACATCAATATTCTGCAGCAGAGCGAAGACATTTCAGATCATTTTCTGGTGTCCTGTAAAATACATTTACATATGGTTGCAAAATCGGCTACTTGCTATAAATACAGTAGAACAATAAATTCTACCGCTAAAGATTTCCTAAAGTCTTCATTTCTTAACGTAACGGATAACTTTGAAAATCTTGACAGCGCGACAGAAAATGTTAACTCCCTATTTTCTAACAAAATTGCTCCTCTACGGTTAAAAAGGATGTGACAGCAGTCCAACTCCATGGTATAACGAACATACCCACGCCCTGAAAAGAACAGCCCGGAAAAGGGAACATAACTGGAAGCAAACAAAACTGGAGGTATTCCGTACAGCATGGAAGGTGAATGTTTCAAATTACAGAAAAAGCTCCAGATCTGCTTATTTTTCAAATGTATTTATGTATTTCTTTAGTAACAAAATAGATACTTCTAGACAAAAATCATAAACATGCAACTGCCTTCAGCCCAAGCAGCAACTTCAGTCATTCTCTACTATGGGGATGAAGTATCAAAAATAATTACATAATCGAAATCAACAACATATATGCTTGATCCTATGCCTACCAGGTTTCTGAAAGAGATGCTGCCTGAAATTATAGATCCTCTACATAGTGTTATTAGTTCATCATTGGTGTTGGGATATGTCCCAAAACCTATATAAAACCTATATAAACAACCTATATAAAAAAACACAACTTGAACTAGTAAACCACAGACCCATCTCAAATTTACATTTTATTTAAAACATACTGGAAAAGGTGGTGTCTTCACAGACACCATTCACAGATGTTCATTCTTGGAAAGTAATGGTATCTGCGAGAATTTCCAGTCAGGATTTAGACCATATCATAGTACAGAGACTGCTCTCATCAGAGTGACAAATGATCACTATATGCCATCTTTTGGCATAAATGGAACTGCACTGGCATGGTTTAAATCATATTTATCTGACCGGTTCCAGTTTGTTGCTGTGAGTGAAAAGGTGTCATACAAGTCCAGTATAGTGTACCGCAGGGCTGAGTTCTTGGGTCCCTACTTTTCACCCTTTACATGCTACCTCTGGGAGCATTTATTAAGAGACATTGAGTTGTTATGCTGATAATACTGAGATAATCAAAATACTAAAAAGCTGTACATTTCTTCTAGGCTCAACAACACTAACAGAATGCAAAGTGGATATCAAAACTTGGACGACTAGCAACTTTCTACTATTAAATTCAGATAAAACAGAAGTTTTACTTATTGGACAAAAATCCTCCACACAGAACAACCTAGAACACTGCCTCACTCTTGGTGGATGCTCTATAAAGCCTGCTTCATTAGCTAAGAATCAGGGTGTCATTTTTGATAGCAATTTGTCCTTTGAAAAACACATTTCCAGAATTTGTAAAACTGCATTTTTCCATCTTAAAAATATATTAAAACTATGACACATGCTCTCAAAGCCAGACACTGAAAAATTAATTTATGCATTCATGACATCAAGACTTGATTATTGAAATGCCCTACTTGGTGGCTGCCCTGCAAGAATAATACTCCAGATGGTTCAGAATGCAGCAGCCAGAGTTCTCACGAGAACGAACAAGTATGACCATATGAGCCCAGTTTTGTCAACACTACACTGGCTGCCTATCAAGCATCGTATAAACTTACATTTTGCTGATTACCTACAAGGCCCTGAATGGTTTAGCTCCTTAATACTTAAGCCAGCTCCTCTCCTATTATAGTCCTTTGCGTTCACTGTGATCTGAAAATTCCGGCCAACTGTTAGTACCAAGAATTTCAAAAACAAGTGCTGGTGGTAGATCCTTCTCGTATTTGGCACCCAAACTTTGGAATAGTCTTCCCAGTGTTGTCCCAGGCAGATACACTCTGTCATTTTAAATATAGACTAAAGACCCACCTCTTTAATCTTGCCTACACATAGTCATATGGATTTATTACTCAAATCGCTTACTATGATTATTAGGCTGCATTAATTAGGTAAACCGGAACTGGGAACACTTCCTACAAGAACAGATGTACTGGCTCCACACTAAATCTGTCTGTCATTCATTCCCTAAGGTCCTGTAGTCAGCTAGATCCAAACTTTGACACCAGAAGGTGGGGGACTGGATGAAATGAAATGACCCTGAGATAGATCATCAGGATTTGATAGACTTCTTTAGTAAACCTACTGTTATATACATGCCAACTTTTATCTTAGTTAGTTTCTACATTTTGTTCCCTGCTTAGTCACAGCAGTGTGACGTTATAGCTGCAATTAGTAACAGTATGCCTCACCATTTTTTTGTTGGCATGATTTCTCTGTGCCCGACATAATATCAAATATAACTGGAACCATCATTTTTTATCAATAAATAACCATAAATTATTATAATTGTAATGATGTGTCAGAGACGTTTGGATTCATTTGCAGTGTTTATTTAATAGAATAGTCAAACAGGCAGAAGGTCATACACGGTGAACAGCAATATCAGAGACAAACAATAGGCATAAACAATAGACAGGCGTGGGTCAGGACAGGCGGCAAACAATCAGAGGCGATAATGCAAACTAGATCGGGGCAGGCAGCGAATAATCTAAAACCAAGGCAGTCCAAGTAATACACTGAGGCAATCAAGTAATAACAGGGAAAAACGCTTAGAATTGCTGCACGGGGGCACAATGAGGTTTTGTTTGAGTCTGGCTTATATGGTGAAGATGATGAGGATCAGGTGTAGAGCAGGAAGTGATCAGCGGTTGGTAAGGTGCATTCTGGGATGTGTAGTTCTGTAGATCCGGTTAGTATTCTGGCGATGGCTCCCGCTGGTGGCGCGGTGAAGAAGAGGCTGGAGTCTCCACCATAACAATTATCAACTCTGTTCATATCTAAGACAGTTACAAATTGCAGCTTTAACGTGCCAGAGGAGAACTGGCCCTCCTGGTCGAGCCTGGCCTCTCCCACGTTTTTTTTTATCTATTTATACATCATTGGAGTTTTGGTTCCTTGCCACTGTCACCCTGTTGGCTTGCTTGCTGGGAGACTGCTGACGTCTAACTTAGCCTAGGGTTTTGTAAATTGTAAACGTCTAATATTTTACTGTATATATTTTATGTACGTATGTATGCTACTTTTGCATGTTGTGTGTAGTTCATGGTACTATTGCAAATCCCTTATACCCTAGTCCCAAAAGATGTAATCTATTATATGCCATCCATATGTAAGCTAGAACGCATATCTTGCTCAATAATTTTGTGGTGTTATTGGTTCAGTCAACCCATTATTCATAAACATACTATAAACCTAGTATACCTAATTAATCTTATACATCTCACATTATTTGCAATAATACCATTAACTGTCAGTTAATGTCATAACCTGACACAATCAGCGCGAGGTTTAGATTCCGACTCGTTCCGTGATTGTTTGATTCTCACTTAGAGTCAGAGTCTAGACCCGCGCTCTGGGTGTGCGTTTTGTGTGGAAGCACATGGCCGGGATGACAGACTCCAGTACCTGAAGGACTGGAAGGGGTACGGCTCAGAGGAGCGTTCCTGGGTTAATGCGGGAGATATCCTGGATCCCACGCTTATCAAAGAGTTCCACAGACCTCTACCGGAGAGGCCAGCCCTCTTCCACGTCAGGAGCTGCTCGCAGGGGGTGGGCTCTGTTACAGAGGAGGTCTACGCTCTGCCTCCTGCTGGCCGTGTTATTGTTTTTGACTTTTTGCCGCCTGCCTTTTGACTCTGCTTTGGACTGTGTTTGTGAATGTTTGCTGCCTGCCTCGACCCTTGCCTGTTTCATTGTTTTGTTTTTGTCTCGCCCTCATTGCTCTGATCACTCCTGTTTGACCCTCGCCTGTTTACTCTCTTTAATAAAATGCTGTAAATGGATCCCTCTGCCTCCGCCTCTTTGTTACACTTACCATCTCTTTTCAACAGGTCAGGTCTACCCCAAAAACATTTCCAATTATCTATGTAACCTATATTGTTCTGTGGTCACCACTTAGACATCCAGCCATTTAGTGATGACAGTCTGCTATGTATTTCGTCACCTCGATAAGCAGGGAGGGGGGGCCAGAGAATATTAATCCGTCCGAAATTGTACTAGCAAGTTCACACACCTCTTTAATATTATCTTTAGTAATCTCAGACTGAAGGAGACGAACATTATTTGTGCCGAGGTATATAATAATCCTACTGTTACGTTTAGCTTTAGGCAGCACGTTTAAATTTGCTTTAATGTCAGGCACTCTGGCTCCTGGTAAGCATTTGACTATGGTGGCTGGTGGTCTATTTTCATGTTCCGTACAATAGAATCTCTGATACTAGGGTACTTTCAACAGGCATCTCAGTGGGTGCATCACTGAGTGGGGAGAACCTGTTTGTAACTGTAATCAGAACAGAAGAGCAGTGTTTCGTCAGTGCATGTTACAATAACAGGAGAAGATGCCATGACCCGTGTTTTACGAGTTATTCCTACTTACCGCAGTTGTTTGATAAACTCGAGTAGATGAAAAACACAGGGGATGAAGACAGTGAACACAATAAACACAGAAGACTGAATTTGAATACCACCAGTCACTAAAAATTTTACTGACTGGTGTTTATGTGCATATACTGCAAATATGGGGGAAAAATAATAAATAAAATGTTATTTTATTATTGATGCTAACAAGCCTACTGGTAGTTTTGCATGTTCCCTACAGTTGTTCTGAGAGTAACTTTAGATAACATAACATTAAAATACTGTTTCACATGTACTTTAGTACTTCGTTAGATTATTTAGGCTAATAATACCCAAAAGACCAAGCAATCATACAATCAGGATGTTAAAATAAACAAAAGACTCACCTTTTAGTTTACTGACAACAACACTGACCAGCCACTGAACAATAAGCAAGTCTCAGTCGGGTTAATCACTTCTTAGGGTGCCCCTTGAATTCAGCCTTGTAATGAAATGCATGAAATCATTAGAGAGTGTTTATCTAGCCCCCATGCTGGTTTGTTTGGAACTTTTTTAAAATTATTTTTACTTTAAATTTTTTAAAGTTATGACACCTAATGTGCATTATATAGTCATATAGCATTTAATATGGGAGATGGTCTTCGGCTGATGATATTTCAAAAATAAAACATCTGAATAAAATGTGATGCTGGAATTCATTAGAGAGGGAAGTAGTATCTATCATAGACTGTGTGTCAAACAGTCATCAGTTTGATTCATGTTCCCTGATTTATGACCCGTTTTATAATCTGTCAGCTGTCAGTCAGAGATTTTAATGTTGCTCTAACCTTTGGATCTGACCCTCACGACAGGGCTGTGCTGTCAGGACGCTGGTTTGATCAGCCGGGTTTGTAATGTTTTCTGTTGGAGCATGCGGTTGTTTGACAGCTCGCCACTTGCTCCGGTGTCCACGTCAACCGCTCCCTCTCGTGGTTTTCCCAGCTGTGTCTTTTCATTCATCAGCACACCTGTCAGATCGATAACTATCTCCCCTTTATATTTCCCTCGTGTTTTCTGTTCTTCGTCAGACTGTCGTGGTTTATTTCCGTTTCCTGACCCTGCCAAAGTCTTGTTAAAAGAAGTCTTTCTCTGTTCCCGTGTTAGCAAACGTTAGCTTAGTTTAGCTCCTTAGTCTTACTCTTAGTCTAGTCATGCCAGCAATCCTCGTCTATTCCCGCTTTGGGAATTTTTAGCTCTGTCAGTCTGGCGTTCAGTTTAGTCTCTGTTGTCTTGTCTTGTCCAAGCTTCAGCCCGTCCTCTCGTCTTGTGTTTGTCTTGTCTTTCAGTGCCCCTACCCACCTGTTTACCGGTCTCCATGTGGTTGCTGTCTGTCCCGGAGTCTGCAGCTGCCTGCCATCATCATCACTCTCCAGCTTTCCTCCGGGTTTTGTCTCCGCACCATCTCCATTGCCAGCCCACACTTCTGCCCTGCCTCGTCATCCTCCCGGGGTCCCTCCGGCGCCGTCATCGCCATCATCCGCTGCCACTGGTCACCTACTTACCTGCCTCATCACTGCCATCTCCTGTCAGCGTGCTGGTGCTCCCTGGTTCGTTCCCAGTGTCTCCTGCAGCGGTTCCTGGGTTTCGCCAACTTTTATCGGCGATTCATCAGGAACTTTGGCTCGGTCACTGCTCCGCTCACGACCCTTACCTCCACCAAGATTCCGTTCAGGTGGAATTCACAGGCTCAGGAGGCCTTTGGTGGACTTAAGTCCTGCTTCACCTCTGCTCCTGTTCTTTGTTTTCCAGATCCTGAGCAGCAGTTCATTGTGAAGGTAGACGCCTCTGAAGTTGGAGTCGGGGCAGTATTGTCTCAGAGATCTGAATCCGATGGAAAGGTGCATCCCTGCGCCTTCCTGTCCCGCAAGCTGAGTCCCGTGGAATGGAAATAATGACATCGGCAATCGGGAGCTCTTGGCAGTCAAGGTGGCTCTGGAGGGAGCAGCGCAGCCCTTCTTGGTCTGGACGGACCATAAAAACCTTGAATATATCCGTTCAGCCAAGACATTGAGCTCACGTCAGGCCCGATGGGCACTCTTCTTCAGGCGTTTTGATTTTTCCCTCTCGTACCGGCCCAGGTTTAAAAATGTCAAGCCCGATGCTCCCTCCAGGTTGTTTTTTGTCGGAGCATGCAGTTGTTTGACAGCTCGCCACATGCTCCGGTGTCCGCATCAACCCCTTCCTCTCCCAGCTGTGTCTTTTCATTCATCAGCACACTCACCTGTCAGATTGATAATTATCTCCACTTTATATTTTTCTCATGTTTTCTGTTCTTCGTCAGACTGTTGCGGTTTATTCCCATTTCCTGACCCAGCCAAAGTCTTGTTAAAAGAAGCCTTTGTCCGTTTCTGTTTTGGCTAGCACAGAAAATGTGCACAGACATTTTCAGGGGTAGGGACCCAAACCAAAAAATAGGGCCTTAAGGGGGGTGCTTGTTAATACAGATTATTCAGATGTTATGAATATCCAATTAAAAGAAAAGACTGTAATTAAGGTGAGGCTGATATCGTGTTAGAATCCATTTGCAGAAGTTCACGAGTTCGCACTAAAATGCAATCGCAAATTATCACTGATGTATATTTGGCGTGCTGTCCGGGGGAGGGGCTCTGAGCTTGGAATTTGGCCCGAACCCAGAGTACTCCCCCCGTCCTTGACAGAGGTAGATACCAGCCAAGAGTGAAGTGATGGGGTGGTGGAGGGATGCTGCGAGACTGTCATGTGATGGAAGATGGGATAAGCATAAAGCGAAGCTCGACCGGAAGGGCTCGCAAGCGGTCGGGTAGTGTACTTAAACAAATGTGATGTTATTAGCAATAAATTGATGCTGCAAATCATGAAATACTTGACTTATTACTATTCGATGGGAACTTAAGCTGAGGTGTTTGCGGCCTCGGAGGGGTAAGCCCGGCGAGCAGTCGGTCTATTTCGAAATAGACGAAGATGACGGATCTTGCAAGTTTCGTTTCTGCATTCTCGGGTCTTAACAGTGTTGTACGAATACATGGACAATCTAGAATTTTTTTGACGAACAAAAACTGTGTGATTTGTGAAACGAAAATAGAGGGAATCATTTAAAAAAATGGGAAGGAGTTTGAAAAAAGGTGGAGGAGCACAGGTGACGGTTATTATGAAATCAGCTAATTAGGGCTAGGTGAGCTTTTTGGGTGTGGAAGTGGCTGGATCTAATGTACGTTTTAAACGCTTCGGATGACCAGCGGCTTAGAGCTTGCATTTGATTGTGAAAGACCTTTTTGAGCGGCTGTGGTTGCTGCGCCTATACAGAACGAATTATTAGAAAATTTGTCTGCTGGACTGAGTGAGGATTAATTTTGAGTGTTTTTGGAACCAGAACCTTGTAACGGGGTGATAAGTCATCGACGAAAAGTGGATCGTTTGGAGACTGGACCAGGGAACATCTACACTGCAGATAATTTAAGAAAGAGATGCGGTTGAATGGGAGACGGTAAGTTAAAGGTATAAATAAAATGGCCTTTCTTTGCTTGGTCTGTTTAATCTGTTTAATAAAGAAAGTGATTGTTTCGTTGTCTAAAACCTGTAAGTCGGCGATTGTAGGATGCATAATCGGATTGAAGCGAGAAGTGATGGATAGTTCAGAGCACCAGAGAAAACCAAAGAAGGCCAAAATAAAAACATTGCGTTGAGAGTGCGAGCGGTGTTAACGGATTGGTAGCCAAGACAGAGGATGTAAATGCAGCTGGTGAGTATGTTAATAGTAATGGGCTGTCTGGTATCGGGGCGGGAAGGGTGGATTCTTTGAATGCCTTTGAGGAGGGAGGTTTGTGAATTTTTAATCGCTGGGGACGGTTCGCCGAAAATTAATTTATGGAAATAATTGTAGGCCACTTAAGTAGCCTTTAATGGAACCGACTTGGATGTTTTTATCTCTGTGACTGTAAGATACGAAAGAGGTGATAGATAGGAGAGAAATCCAGAAATTGTAGGTTGAAATTGTAGGTTGAAATGACTTGAAGTTTTTCCATGCTGAATAATAAAATTGAAGTGTCCTGTGAGAAAAGCTTGAAGGATGGAGTTAATGGAGGAGTCGAGGAGGTGGTTTAACGGGTGATTTAGGGGAAGATGAGTTGAGCGTAAGGAGGCACTGGAGTTGGGGATGGATCCACTTCTGGAGTCAGCTGCCTGAATTTCTGAAAAGAAAAACGAGAGAGAGTCAGCGATTTGATTTTTGGAACCCGGAACGTGCTCCGTGATTATAACAAATTGATCGTGGGTTGAAATCCAGGTAAGGCATCTTAGAAAATGCATAAATGCTGGGGAACTACAATGACCTTTATTAATGCAGAATACCGTTGTTTCATTGTCACAATGCACTAAAATACTGCTGACCGTTCTTTGTCCTTATTCAAGGCTGCTACGACAATGGGATAGAGCTCAAATAAGGCTGAGGAGGCTGAAAACTGAGTCGAATCAAGGAGCTGGAGTGGCCGTGTCAACGCAAACCAGCGGCCCTGATAAACACTGCCAAAGCTTACGGAGGGGGCAGCGTCGGTAAAGAGCTGGATGTCGAGAGGGGAGGATAAGAGGTTGTCATACAAAAAGTTAACCCGTTCCATTGGTTTAGAAACATAATCCATAAATTTAGACCTGAATAAGACCTGAGCACACTGCTACACATGCAGCCCTCTCCACCAAATTCACTTTCTCCCACACTTCCCGTCAGACAGGAAGGGGTTAGGGGCTACTGATTTCTAAGGACCGGAAATTCTCTCAAAAACCATCTATTACTGCAATCACCTCCTTTGAATTCCATGCAACTACTATTACCCATCCCTTTCACTGTCATGTGGTTGTCATCTATCGACCCCCAGGTCCTCTAGCTCACTTCTTGGACGAGCTGGATGTTCTCCTGTCATCCTTCCCGGACAAGGACACTCCTCTACTGCTGCTTGGTGGAGACCTAAGGTGCCACCTTAGGTCTCCTTTCGCAAAAACCTATGCTCGCTCTCACCCACTAGACTTTCCACTATGGTTTCATCCGCACTCCCTCCTCCTAACAAACTCCTCTCACTTGATTCTGACAATGCTACTAACACACTCTGCTCTACTCTAACATCTTGTCTAGACAGAGTATGTCCACTATCATCTAGGCCACTCCCTCTGCTCCCTGGCTGTCTGATGTTCTTTGGGAGCATCGCTCTAAGCTCAGGGGTGCAGAGAGGCTGTGGCGCAAGACAAAAGGACACTGCACACCTTATGTCTTATCAATCTCTTCTGGCTTCCTTCTCTGCTGCTGTCACTACTGCTAAAAAGACATTTCCATCACAGAATT
>JAZGTI010015118.1:0-13639 GCA_036877585.1 Botia kubotai
ATATCTCGTAATCTATAATGAATCATAAGTCACTTCGGAAAGAAAAGTGTATACTAAATCCAAGTATTTTATTATAAACACTTAAAGATTAAAAAATAATAACTGCAGTAAGCGATATTTGTACAGCACCTTTAAAAATAGTGTGTCAAAGGTGCTTTACAGATGAGATACATGCAACCACAGCAAAGTAATATACAAAGAAAAAATTAAATAAAAGAATAAGGAAAAAGTGCTCTTAAGGGAAATTCTATTAAACAAGCCTGCTTTAAGAGAACAAGCCTGTTTTAAAATTCTGAGCTCTGAGTCAAGTGAAAGTAAACTACAGTAATATAGCTGATATTACTATCTATAAAAATTCACAAATCCATTACTGCATTTCTAATGTGGAACAGAGCTGCAGAATTGATCAAATCAAATGATTAAAGTCTGCCCTTTTAACTGCATCAGTTCAGTTTGTTTCAGTATTTTATGAAAAGCAAAAGTGTAAAAAAATATGTTGTCATATGTTGCCGTACTGTACCATATAGGGTTAAAGTGTGTCATATAGTAAAGGCTAAAATTCTTTACAGCTGTTGGCTTTGACACACTATTGCAGGGCACTAAACCAAGCCCTAATTGTTTTAAACAAACAGTATTTCCGCTCCTGAACAATCAGCATGATAAATAGGAAACAGTGATAAATGGTTAACTGCTGTTCCCTTATAGACACTCTCCTGTGTTTTCTGCGCTTAAAGGAAAATGTAATCCCTTTAAATTACTTTTACTTTTCCGTCATCATGCTCTTTCAAGCCTTACCACTTAATCAAATTTGAGACTTAACTCCTTTTTCCTTGGACAGGGAGCAACAGTTTTTTCTTTTGAACGACAAACACTTTTGCCTGCCCAGATAAAGACACTTTACTTCAAGCTAACAGCTTAATATTTGAATCAAATTTAATTCCTTTCTATCACTCGTTGTTGGTCATTTTTGATTTGTATAATAACCAGGATTTCAAGTGTAATGACTTAGAGGACCATGAACATTTGGGTTATATTACTGCTAGCATAATCAGTGTTCTCTGATCTTCACAGCCTGTTTCACAATAACCTGAGGCGCCGTGGCTTCAAGACAGAGATTCACTCAGAGATAATGGGAGAGTAATAGCAAGACAGCAGGCTCTGGGGTCATGGGTCAATCAACTGTGTGTCTGAAGTCCTGGGATATTGAAAGGCTTTCCTGCTGTCTGGACATCTATCCTTAGCATATGCATGTACAAACAATTACATTTTGACACAGAAATTAAACCCACAACAAAGCAAACTATTAATTTTTTTTTTACTTAGGCTTATGTTTAGGGGCTTGTGAGTAAAGGTGTGCTTTTTAACTATAATTACCACAGATCAACACCTTAACAACCACCTAGAACACCCCAGCAATCACATACTAACATGCTAAAACATACAGAATACCTTTGCAATCGCCAAACACTTGAGCAACCACAACACATTTGCATCTTCTTCAGTTAATTTAAAAATCTAGTTTGTTGTCATGTTATCTTTCTATATCAGAGTGCTTACGTTGAGAGAAAATAAGTCGGTAAGCTCTTTCTTAGTAAAACGCTGCGATAAACAGACAGCTGTTAGCATTGTGTGTTGAGCAATTGACACTTTCAGGGGGAATGGGCTGTGCTAGAAACTACTATGAAACTACTAAAACTACTATGCTATATTATAGTCTAATGACACAGATCATGTTTCACAGCGATGGAAGGGGTAAGTGATGCCTTTGTTCAATTGCACTGAAATGTTGTTATTTAGGAATAAATGATTGTGCAATTTAAAATGGAAAATATAGGATATAAGAAATTTCTGATTTGCACTGATGATATTCACAGTGGAGTGCAGGACAGTAAAGTACTGTACAGCACAACCTACACTAGTAGTGTTGAGTAGAATAATGTAGCGTAGAGTGGAGCAGAGTAGTGCAGAGTGGAGTAGAGTAGTGTAGTGTGGAGTAGAGCAGAGTAGAGTAGTCCAGAGTGTAGTAGAGTAGTGTAGAGTAGTGTAGTGTGGAGTAGAGCACAGTAGAGTAGTGCAGAGTGGAGTAGAGTAGTGTAGTGTGGAGTAGAGCACAGTAGAGTAGTCCAGAGTGGAGTAGAGTAGTGTAGTGAGGAGTAGAGCAGAGTAGAGTAGTCCAGAGTAGGGCAGAGTATGAGGAAGTGTAGCAAACAGTAGAACAGGTTGGAGCGAAAGGGTTTACAACAGTGAACAACAGTATGAAGTAGTGTGGGGTAGGGGCAAGCAAAAGGCAAGCAAAATTATGTAATGTGGAGTGGGACAGTAAAGAGTAAACTGAGGTTCTTGGGTGGGCCTCCTCCCTGCTGTTGCAGCTTCAGCCCAGCACACTCACGCCTCTACCAGCCGCAGCCTCTTTACAAGCCTCCTGCTGTTTACAACCTACTGAAGTGTTGGCTGTCATTACCCAGAAGTAATTACTGTGTGGAACACCTCAGGGCAAAGCAAGAGAACTGGACGGCTGAGCAGCAAATCCGTTGGGGAGAGGGTGGGGGATGTGTTTGGCATATTGAGTGGGTGGTCCCTCACCAGATGAATCCTTGCTTAATTTGTCAGTGACTAACATAACTGGTCTGCTCACGCTTCAGCCTTTGATGTGACTCAGTAAACACTAGTGAGAGAGTGCAGCGTCCAGAAAGTGCCATTATCTATTGTAGAGTGCACTGAAGAACTGATAAGGACGTCCGCAGGGCGCCTGGCATCCATTGCTTATCTGCATGGCTGCATGACTCTGCTTGTTCTTTTGCTTTGACTGATCAAGGTGCTCTGACCTGAGTTTGTGTGGATACATAAAATCTTCCTGGCACACGCCATGTACCTAAACATCTCTTTAATGTTGCACCTTGGGTTAAGAGGGTCAGCTTTAACTTTGAAATCCAGTTATTGTTTGGGACTACGTCTAAGTCAGCTAACTTGTCAATGAAGTTAACTTCGTTAGCACGAAGAAAACACACATTCCAACCCTACCGTCTGTCTTTGTTCAAAGTTTAAGGTTCAAGTGTTTAATTTGTATAATAATATACTTTCTTGTATCTTAGATTAATATAAATAACAATAAACAAGCCATTTGTAGGTTGATTCCTCCGAAGTTGATTCCTCCATTGTGTCTCGGTGGTTCTATAAAAAAATTGTTCTGTTAGTGTAAGATTCCTGACACAGAAACATTGGCTAAACCAATAATGTGGGAGGGGCTATAAGTTTTGCGACCGGTAACAGATAGGGAGAGTGTTCAGGAAACCAGTGTGAAAACAATTTTGCTATTTTGTTTGGTTTATTTTTGGTGACCCGAGAAATACCGAAAAATGTACTGGTTTTTGAGTGGTGAGTGCATGTTAGTCATTATCTTGTTTTATTTTATTTATAGGCTTTTTGCCATTTATGTATAGAACACACAAGAACAGATGGGCAAATGGAAGTATGATAGAATCAGATGACACAGACAAGACATACCCTGGGTCTCTGGGATCCTGTAGTCAATGTAAAAATATCGATGTGCATATTTATATAAACACTGTGGGAAAATGACTGCGACTCATCAAGATTAGAAAATTGTGGGAACTCTTGGGCATAAGTGAAACGTACCACATTTAACCTCTCAAGTCCAGACCCTTTTACTATTGCAACATGCATTACATACCTGGACCAAAAACCGAGCGACACACAATCTAGAGGAATCCATCAGTCTATAGCTACTACCTGCAACCATAGACTGGACAATTATTCCTTCACTCTCGGAAACAGACCCAGAAAAAAAGTTGGCGTTGCAACTCAGACTTGAGTCTTGTTGACCAGGTCACAGCTGAAGCGACCTGTGCAACAAAAGCACAGCAAAAAGTGACAAGAGCCGTCCCTATTTTACAGACGGCTATCTGATGACTGGAATGATAATGAAAGCCCCCTCAACTCCCTGTCCTTTGTCCCAGCTGCATGTCTGAAATATTTTGGGAGATTTTATCATGCCATTATGTTCCTGGAGGAGGCTGTCTGTCTGTGGGACAGTCTCAATAAAGCATTGAGTCTTGGCCTCAGCCGTGGCACATGAGTGAATTAGTCACTTACCTTTCTGATTCTTGTCGTTATGCTAACTTTAGCATTTACTAATACATTTTTACAATCAAAACTAACTGTTAACATTAGTTAATGCAGAATGAACAAACATGACCGTGACCATGATCACAATTGTACCGACGTTAACTAACGATAAAAAAGATTAATAAATTCTGAAAAACCCTACTGCTCAATCTTGGTTTAATATTAGCTAATGGATTTACTAATGTTAACAAATACAACCTCATTGTGAAGTGTTACCGATATTTTAGCCTAAATTATGATATTCGTAATTCTCTGTTGGGCTTTGTCTGACACGCATGCACAAGCGTCTTTGTAGTACAATGACAAAGTATTATGCGCCAATAAGGCACATCTTTAATTTTTTAAATTACTTGAATAACTGACTATAGATAAATAAGCGCACTGAATAGCATACTGAAGGCTACACATTTTCTCATAAAATAATTAACCGCTGCTACACGCAGTCACGTGCAAATAGATGTCCATATTGATTCTTAAATATTTGTGTCCATGTTCTGCAATCACGGCATTAAACATGCAGTTAATTTATTAGATGCAGTTTGAGAATGACATTAATTCTCTGTTAAATATATAATGTGAAAATTTATGCGCATAGTGCATTTAATGGTCACATTCATTCCAATTCATCTTTCTATTGTAATTGCATACAATGCAACGAAACAAAAATAAATAGGAAACCTTAACGCGCATCCACCAGCAACACCTCAAACATATGGCCCAACGATACTATAAACTACATCATAAGTGTAACACAATACACAAAATACACTAATGTTTCTACAATACAACACAATAACTAATCTGTAAATAAATAATAACTGGGCATGTATATATATTCTATTTAAAGTGGATCCCACCCTGCAAGTCTGGCCCTGTGCATCCCATATAGATATAGGCCAATTTTAGTGGTCTTGCCTATTATTTCGTTACTGCTGCCCATGAGGGCGAGAAAATGTATACAAACTGTCATTTCTTAAAAATCTCTCTTTAATTAAAAAAGATATTGTGAGGAAAAGAATGATGCTTAATTTAATAAGTCATGTCACAGTGCTATTACAGCGCATTTAATGCTTGCTAAACTGGTTTGCATGTGGTCTGTGAAAAAGACACTGGTTTATGCACTGATGTGTTTGGCAAATTTGCTTCCTAGACTTTTATTTTTGTCCACTGACATTCATGGCTTTATAAGACCCATAAGTATGTCATTACTAAGACATCAGAAATCAGACTTCTAAACCATCACTGTGAAACTAGCAACTGTTGGGCCTAATTACCGGTTCCTAAGTTTTCCCCAGTGTGTGCTCTCATTCCCTAAGACTGTATTAATTACTAATGTAGGCTGGTGATATCAGAGGGCTGGAACGCTTTGTGTCTCATAGCCCAGGCTGTGTTGTAAATCAGGCTGTTCAAAGGGAAGCCACAAGGTCCACCTGTCAGCACGGGGAAATGTACACTCACTGGCACTCCCACTGCAGACTGGTGCTTTGAGAGGATATACATTGAACTAATATGAGTAATAGACAAGCTGTTTTGGTACTGCCTTTGAGTTTTTCAGTATCACCATAATGTTGTAAATTTTGTGAAATTTTCTATTTTTTTTTATTTTTTCTCGTTTGTTCCTTACTTTCAATAATAATGTATAATAAGAATAATTATTGTGCAAAGATACTTTCCCAAAGCAATATTCTAATGCAATTACAGTTGAGTAAAAACAATAAAACCACACTGAAATACATTCAGGAAAGGGTCGTCAATATACTGTAATAAAGGCATATTTTAATCACAATGTGTAACTGTCTTTTCAGGATTAGGTGTTGAAAGATTGTGGCAAGTTATTACAATAAAACACACTAGTCTTGTGTTTTAAAAACAAAAATATTTACAATATTTATTGACCAGAACAGCTGTTGTTGTAGTAACTGTTTTTGGTCAATTTATTGCTTTGTGTTACTTTTTTTTACTGTTTATGTTTGCTGAAAATCCCATAATAGGCTGTTTAACGGCAAGTTCCATTGTGGCTCTCTATTTAATAGCGGGAAATGTTGTTACAAAAGGTCAACATGTGTTCAATAAATTCAATAAATCTGTTTTCTAGGCAATAACAGGGTAACTGTTGAATAGCTTTTTGGTATTTTTTTTGTATATAGAGAAATTAACATTCACATATAAACCCACCTAAATTAATATTCATTGGAGTACAAAGGGGTGACAGTTAGCCCATATACTGCAAGCTTTTGTGCTAAGCGCAGCCTGGCCTCTTTATGCATTTCTTTATCATTTTCAGATAAAGCTAATTGAGAATCTTCTGTTACACAGACCGACCTATGAGGGGCGCTGAAACTTCATCCAGACAGAAAAGCTCAGCAGGCCTCCAAACTACATGAGTTTCATGAATTTATAACATGACCTTACAGTATGTTAATGAAGAGGTTTATACACTATAATTTGTAATTTAAATGGGAATACTATGCAAGTCTTCATTAAAGAGCCTTTTCTTTGAAATGTACGTAGATTTCCTAAATCCACTTAGATTTTTTCAAATATATTTTATACACTCATATTGCAATTAATAGAATAATGAATAATGGCACTGATTCAAAATCAGGTTTTTATAAGATAAAATCTATAAGTTTTGTTTTGTATTTATGAGTTTTGTATTGGGTAATGACAGCTATCTACTGTGTAGAGACAGAGAAAACAGAGAATGTTTTCATGTAAAAAGGGAATAAGGTAAATTATTAATAAAGGAAAATGTTTCATAAAGGTTAATTATGGTTTATAAATATTGAATGGCTTTGGACTCCTTTAGCCCCTAAAAAGAGCATGACATATAAACTTATATTAGCTATATATATTAGATATGCTATATCCAAATCAAGACTGGATATGTTTAATCCAAAGTCACACACATTTAATAATCCTCACAGGCCCTACTTGTGGTGAATCTTACTGCCAAATTACATGTCTTTAAAACATGGAGAAGTATGAATGCTTTTCGATCAATTAATTGTAATGCCTCTCCAAATCCGGGCAGGTAACTTTTCCTGTGTGAGCACAGAGGAAAGCGATTTCCTGGGATAAGATGGATAAACACATGGGTTTTAGGGAGCATATGGTTTTACAATGATCACATTTTACAAATGTAAACTTGAGCTGTCAGATATTTGACAGTGGGGGAATCGAAGCTCAGCTGAGTCGGCCTGCAGCCATCAGCCAACTCATGTTGAATGAATATGGAATGAACAGGATGGGATTTGAGTTTTATTGTTCTGCATTATTGGGCTTCATGTCTTTGAACTGAAAAGACTTTCAAGCCATTAGTTATGTAAATATAAGCAACGCACTCCTGCCTTTTGAAGTCCTGCTTTGTATAAATTGGGCCAATTTCTTTATCTTGGAAATGTTTAAACAGCTTTTAGTCTTAGTCAGGGATGTTTCCGAGATGTTGTTCACTCCTGTCTCTCTCTACTTCCTTTTTGCTTTCTGCTTCTCTTCTTTCTTTTTCTTTTTTTACCTCTTCAGGAGCTATTAAAGGAGATTACAGATGCTTGTCTGACTGCATAACTCTGTTTGTACAGTGCTAAACTTCACCGAGACACTTTGATCTTCAGCAATTTAGAGCGCCATAAAATATTTTGTTTTAAAGGCTCTTGGTCACTTTCTGTTTGATTGTCTGAGAAAAAAAGCTAAAGGCAAACCGGTGTTTAGTTTCATCCCTGTAGCTGTTTTCAGAACTTGCATTCCATGTTTTGTTGTTTACATACGCTGCTAATGAGATTTTAAATGAGATTATGATTATGATGTCTGTTGCTTGTCAAAGTTCCCACCTCCCAACACTACAACCTCAGGCCACCTCTCATCCACTTACACCTAACAGGTATGTCGTATGATATTTCTCATCAAATTTATTGATAATGGGATTACATATTTTGGTTCGCAGTTGCAACATGACAACCTGCTAATAGTTTGTCTGCATTATATATTCATCTGGCATAGTCAATATTTTTTCCCTTTAATAACAGTTTATGGAGGTATTCATTTTGTGTGTTATGGTAAAAGGTTTCATAGGAAGGGAAATCATAATTTAACTTTTTTACATTTTCTTTAAAAACAAAAATGTTCATTAAACATTTTTAACTCATTAATAGTGTTACAATTACATCTGACCTCACATTTACATATGATAAAATCTTGTATATCAGCTTACAGTGTCAATTTATCACTCAGTCATACAACTAGTTAACCAGCAACCTAGAAATAAATTACCAGCTTACACTCAAGGGCATAAAAACTTTAGGCAGAACAACAACTTTATTGTACAAATATATTATATATCTAACAAATAATTTTCATCTCTAAAATGTTATGTTTGCTGCAGCTTTATCACAGGGAACCAATCACACAGAGAACTGTACTGAGCATGTGCTGTGTAAGAGTCATCAGTCTTATTATTCATTATCTTATTTATGAATAAATGTTTTTATCTAAACCTTGTTTTGCCTTTTCAAATAAAATTGGCAGCATTTCCCTTCCATCACTTACTATTGAAAAAGACCAGGTAACCATCTTAAACTAGCCTATACACATCAAACAAGGTTGTACCGAATTGCTATTCAAAGGAAACAGCTCCGGCTGACCTTGTGCCGCTATCTTCATCTTAATGAAGCAACTGTGGCTTAATTGAATTTCACATGTGGCAAAATGTACTTTAGATGTTCATGTTTTTCTCTTCATGCTTTTTGGAAGCCGAGATTCTTCATGACTTTAATAATCAGTGTGGTTACCACATTTGCCTAAGTTAGTTGACATTATCAGATTATGCTGTCTTGATCAGAGCCACATGCTGAGGCCCATTGATTATAACTCGGCCTGTATGTGCCATTCACTCGTTCACTAAAAGCGGCCCTAACTGCATTTCCTGTTGGGCTTACTGAAGGGCACAGCCACAGCACATGAACACACCATCGCAAAAAAGACTTCTGTGTTGAACTACACTGTATTCAGTATTAATAAAAAACACATTGCAAGTTGTATTTATTAGGCCAGTGATTTCCAAACAGAGGTACACATACTCCAGACGGTACGCAGGTTACTGGGGTTATATTTGAAAATATTTTGCTTTTTCTATTTCAGCCTCCTACAGGAACATAAATTATGATTTACAATATGAAAACATTAGGACTGTCAAAATATTAAAATAAGTAAAAACAATTTAAGTTTATCTAAGTTTATCACCTCAATCTGGTTCTCACTATTTAAATGATCTACTTAGCAGCCCACAGTAAATACTGACTTGGAATACACAGCTTAGAATAAGACGTATGGACCATATCTTTAACTATTTTATTGTAATTTTGTTGTGAATTATTTGTTTATTGATAATACTAAATGATATCCAATATAATATGAATTTAAAGGAACATATTTCTTGTTTGGTGAGATTAAGGGATATTTAAGCCCTACATTTGGGGTCTTGGTAGTTGGTTTTTGTTTTCTAAAGGAAAGAAAACAAATGTATCAAATACACAAACCTCAGAAGCAAATTAATCTCAAAATCTTTCTTTGTGCTTCATGTTTTGTCTCTGCATCTTCCAATATTTTTTTAAGTTCCCTCTTGCCTTCTTAAGGCAAACCAGAACTGAGTCACTTTCTTAGAGGCCACCCTGACCACTTACAGGGCCTGACGATCTGATAAGCAGACTCTAGTAATTCAGCAGTGTTCAGTAAAGCATAAAGAAACAACATGGAATTTGTGAGGGGATGTTTTTAGCAGAAGCATTTGTATTTAACAATGCTTGGTTTAATGAAAAGCAGGGTATAGATTTTTCCATTTTTTTTAGTTTGGAAGAGAGTATTTTAACAATAGAACTTTTGGGAATTGGAGGATTCAGTCTGACACATCGTTTCGCCCAGTGGACAGTGACAGTTAATGTTGAGTAACTAAGAACTTTATGCTACCCAAACTAAAAACTAGTAAAATCTGTGTAACATTTAAAAATATGAATGAACTTGCATACACCAAACTGGAAACTAAAGCACCTACAAAGGCAACTTGACATTTGTTCAAAAATAGCCTCACTTTTTTTAGCTATTGGTCTGAAGGTGATTTCTAGTGGTCATTTGTAGAAGTCAGTTCCCTTTATGTTCCCTCAGCTGTCAAAGCAGAATAACCACAGGTGTAGGTCATCACATTAACTATGTAGACGTTAAACTAATGTTTGACATCCATAAATAAATACATTTTAAACTATATCCACAGTTCTATCATCTGAAACCTAACAAGCCCTTTGGTATTACCATCATGCTAGTGTCCAATAAATTATCTATTTTTTGTAAGTAAACATTTCCATATAATAATCCTGCAATGGTCCATCACCTACATGGTCCATCCAAAATATTGGGTTTAGCTGGATTCATTAAGAAGGATTCATTAGTGTTTTTCTAGTGGAGGATGCTGGATTCATTTTTTCCGTCTTTTCCTCTCAGTCCATCTGAAGTACCATTATGGCTTTTCAGTCTACTTCCTGCGGATTCCTTTCTGTCCTCTTCCTCAGCCTTATAAAAGATGCCTTCACCAATGGATGGTTGGGAGGAGAGGGTTTTCTGACATGAAGGGTCCTCAGAAGCTGGGCTTTAGGGTTTTGCAAGTGTGTGTGTGTTTGTACACTCCTGTGATTGAAAGCAGAAGCCTTAAATGGGTGCCGTGTGATTAACTACAAGGCTGGCATTGCGCAGTAATAATGAAAACCAGTACAGAAGACTAATGATCTAAACTCTCTAAGCTTTTCCTCTCTGTCTCTTTGTCAGTCTCATGCTCTGTCTTGCTTTCCTTCATAAACTTATATAAACACTCTTCCCTCACTGTTCCCTCTCTCTTTTTCTCTGGGCTTTTAATTTCGTTTGTCATCCTTTGTTTTCATCTCTCTTATTCTTTTCATTATTCTGCTCAGTTCTGTTGACCTTGTTAGTTTCATATATTTTCTTTCATGCAACAAAAGTGCTTTGGACGTGTTTACAATGACAACTGTGCATGGTTCTTTTCATGGAATGACAACTGACTTAAAAATCAAAATGTTTCTTTCCTGTAAATGCTAAGCATTTCTTGTTTTTATTATTGGTGGTTGCTAAGGCAAGCATCTCCATTACCCTTGCACAAACTTAGAGTTAGGGATTTTAACATACCATTTGCCCTGAATATTATATTTCAGTGTGAATCATACCTAACATTTGCAGCTTGTTAAGTAGAAGTGTGTTATTATTTTATTTACACGATCAACTTGAATTTATTGGTTGGTAAAAATAGTAAAATGGGGAAAAACAATTCAATTCACTTGCATTGAAGTAGGTCCTGAGTCAAAGGACCAGAATATTATATAAACTTGTTCTGGGTTATTTTGACTTGGCCCAAGAAGTTACTTTCCAACAACTGGTCAAACACCACAGCTATAACAACCATATTGTAATGCCCTAACAACTGCTCACAACACTCTAGCCTTATGGAGGTGGGTTTGGGTTGGCCAAGCAAGAATTTCTTTAGAAATGGTAAACGTTTAGTGTTTTGTTAGCAGTTTTGCTGTTGTTATTTGTTTGTTTGGTTTTTTGTTTGCTTCTATGTTCATTATGAAGCGTGTGTATATTCATATAATACAAATTAGTTCTCCTCATTCTACTTCATTCCTTATTTAACATCTTTTAATGTTTATCTGGAGAAAACAAAATTATTGGTAGCGACAGCCCATTTAGAGAGAATGATTGTAAGTGCAAAAACAATGGTAATGTGGACAGTATGTGTTTTGTCAGTTCAAAACTAGATCGCATGACTGCTCTCACATGTCGTACACACTGAACTGATTTCAAATTACACCAATTAAGAGCTGTTTGATTGCCAGGTCCAAATATACCCATGTGTCTACACAAAACTACAACCGTCCACCAGATTGGTTCCAGCCACTAACATCTGCAGACAAAAGATATTTTAGGAAATTTTGACCATTGGATTGTCTCTCTTTTTTCCTTATAATTGTGCAATTTATGCATTTTATGGATGACTGTTGGAATTGTTTATGCTGTTAGTTTGAAGGGATACTTTACCCCAAAAGAGATATTATGTACACACACTTATGTCATTCCAAATCCATACAAGCTATTACAATTTCTTTTTTTGCAACGCAAAAGGAGAATTTTGAGTGATTTTCACACAGCTATTTACTATTCAAAAGTTCATGACCATGCCTGTCAAGTTTCAGATAGGAAAAATAGATAAGATAGTCTATGCACTAAATTGTAAGTCCTATAAGGCTATACAATAATAGGCCATGTGCGTAGCACTAAAATTTAATTTGTTATTCTCTGAAAATATTCAGCTTGAAGGCAAATCTCAGATCAAATATGGCATCTCCTGTATGGTGTGGGTTGGATGTCAACAAAGTTGCATTTCTCTCAAAATTCTATATTTATGTCAATGGAAAAATTATCAACATATGTGTTTAAAACAACATGTTGTATAAATATTTCTTTATAGTATATAATATAATATAAACTATTTCTTTAATATTATTCAGTCACATATAGTTAATAATGTAGTTGTGAGGCTCACATTTTTTAAAACATCCTCACAAATATAGAAGATTTGCAACAGACCTGTGAACACATTTAAAGCACTCTTTAGAACCTCTACCAAGTGTCCTAAGTTTTTCAAATCATGTTTAACTTTAAATCTAATAGTGTCAGCATTTTGTGTGAGGGTTAGTTTTAGTTGTAGTGTATAGTAAATATCATTATCTTGTTATGAAAATCATTGCCTCTATCAAAGGTCATTACTGATAGATATAGCTTGTACTGTTTCCTCTCTTGTTCAGACAGTCATCACTGTGTAGTGATAACTGTTCCGGAGGATCCCAGTCAGTCGGATGTTTAATAATCAGAGCTTTGACATGCTTACTTCCTGCTCACACATCGGGGTCTTTGTAACACTTCCAGAAGCGATCCCCAGGAAGCAGTGGAACATGCTGGAATGTGTGCACCCCGCCACCCCCAGCCTTACTTGAGCTTGGCCTGAGGTTACAGCGAGACCCATCAGGGCCCCGGGCCAGCACATCTGGATGTGTCCTCTGGTGTCGGCCATTCATGATATGCAGTGCAGATTACCATCACATCCTCTAACATGCTATTATTCAGTGAGTTTACCAGAACATTATAGAAGCTCCAAAAATGATCTTTATGCATATTAAGCACTGTATATCAAGCCTGTCCATTTAGCATTAAACAAGTTTGATGAAACACACCCTATACTCTATTCATGCGTATTAATTAATATGCCTTAATAATAATAACCCATCTATTTTATTTTATATTATTTATTTTAGCTTTCTACTTTTCAAGAATTTGGGTTCAGATGTATGTAATTGCACAAGTGATGGCATAACGACAAAACAATTACAGAAAATGGCCATTTGTTAAATATATACAGTGCCTTGCAAAAGTATTCATACTC
>JAZGTI010015119.1:0-13639 GCA_036877585.1 Botia kubotai
TGTACTTCCATGGATTGTTATGGGTACTACTATTATAGACAGACTTGCCTCCAGGACTCTGGGGTGCTTGCCTACGCAAAGCCCTGTTGCTAGGGTGTCTCTGGGTTGTGGCTAATTGGTTGCTGGGGTGTTCTATATGGTTGCTATAGGTGGTTGCTTGCTTGCTAGGCCAGGTCAAAAGACCCCACCCTCAAGTCACTCAGTTTTTTGGTGCCTAGTATGTAACTGTCTGAAATAAACATATGGGAATTTTGCAGATCTTTTTAAAAACTGGTGTCAGTCATATCTGTGGCACTTTTGGGGTGTAACAGTTTGGAGTAAGTGACGTACTTCATTTTAATTCTTCAGGTAGGGATTGTGAGTTTGCTTTTTGTAAAAACCAAACCAGTTTTAAAAGTGTATGTTTTGTGACTTGGGAAGATCTGAACTTACCGCCTCCACTAGGCCTTTGAGAGTAGGAGCCTTCAACATGAGGGCATCAAACACTTCTTCCGTTTCCTTACGCACATACAGCAAAACTGTGAAGACAGAAAAATGTGGTCAGCTGTGATCACTCAACACAAACAGCACCCTCAGCTTTCTCCAAACTTAGGTCAGGTCTGCAAACCAAAATACAACATTTACCAGAATGGGAACAGACTCGTCTTACTGCCAAAGCTTTGGTGTGGTGGACGTGTATTTGATCAGCTTTGTAGTGCATGCTTTTAGTGACCTTGTCCCTTACATGCTGTTCCCTTCAGTTGGGTTTGCAGCCCACGTCTATAAACACCAGTGCTGCCCCCCCAATCCCCTTTCACCCAAAAAACTCTGGAGGACTGGGCAGTGTCCCAATCCATTACTGAGAACACTGAGCTTGTAGTACAGAGGAAGAGAGATTCAGTGATGTGGAGAGTCCGAAATACACAGATCATACACACATTACATCCTATTCCAAAACACTGATGTGTTGCCTTTGGCGGGAGGTTTGGCTTAATGCATATAAACATCCACACACCCACACACGTGAGGCTGTTAAACATCGTGGTGGGAGGGCTGGAATATTTGAATGACCTGCAGCTGGACATTCTGTATTTAATATATCATACTCATGTTTGGTTTTCCATCTTTTATGATAAGTATCTGAGGGCCCACGCTCCCTCCAGTGGCCCACACACTTTAGTGACAATAGTGATTTAAAAACAAACATAATTAGTAAACCGCATTTTGTAGCCATTTAAGCGTGGGGGTCTTACTGGTAAGGGAGCAATATACTTGTTTAAATGTTCCCTTGAGATCAGCATGTAAATTCTAAAAAACAATTAGTTCAGTAGGACAACTTACAAACAGATTTACAGAGACATTTCTTCTGCTTGTTTATAAATAAGACCCAATGTGTTTTGAATTAATCTGTTTTTGTGTGTGGCTATTCAAAAAGCACCCACTGCACCATGACAGCACCGATACTATATTGCCAACAAAAGTGAAGTAAACAGACGCACACCTACACACGCTAGATTTGTTGTGGGCAGGCAAAAATGATAAACAACTCGGTTCCAGTTAAAACACACCTCTTTTTGGCTCATCCATCCTTGCCAGCTTATTGGGAGGTGATCCAAACTCTTCCTCAGTATAAGGTAACCTCTTCATCCCTGAGCTGAGGAACATGAGGGAAAGAGCAGGAAAGAGACATTTAACAGATGAGTGAAGTTCTAAGAAAACCACTATCCCTACAGTAAATGAAGGTGTTAATGAGTACATCATTACCCAGGACAAACACCACATGCACGTTTCCTGGTAACATTATATGGGGAGAAGAGCTTGGGGCACAGCTAAAGGCTGCTTTGCTCTAATAATGCGTTTTGAACCCGCCCTCTCCTCCACATTTAAGCAAGCCTTGTTAACATAAATGAGAACAGACAGGGCAAAAGACAGAAATATATATTCTTACCCCTCCTCAGAGTCTTCAGGACAGAAAGGCTGTAATGAGAGAAGTAAAACATTACCAAATATTCTTGTGAAATGTTAACATTTGCCTAGTATTAATTAACACGCGTGCTGAATGTTTTAGTCTCTGGGCTTTGTTGGGTTCTCAGTAATTTGAATTTAACTTCACTGCTAAGCAGAACTCAGTGCAACAGTTTATAAATCAGTGCTGGTTTCTGTTTATTTTGCTCACTACAGCTGTATTTTCCATCTATTTTAGTACACACCCTGCATGTGCATCAAACCTAAACAGTAGGAGATTTGCGGATTGTATTTTTTGTGCTCCTTTTTCTATGCATACATTCTATGCACATTTAATGTATATATTTTGTGTTTGTGTATATTGTACTTTTTGTGTAATGTCATACCAAGTCTATGATATGACATGCCTGTTTGTTGGACCAAACCACCAACACAAATTCTTTGCATGCACAACTCAGCCAATTAAGAGATTTCTGATTAGAATTAATGTTTAATGATGTCCTTGTTTATTTAGATCAGCCTTTGTCCCCTTCATACCTTAAAGTACACTAAGTACAAAAACCATCAGAACCTAACATTCAGAACAGGTTCACTGCATGAACAGATTGGTGTGCCACACTATCAATATTTAAAGCATACTGGCAAGACACTGAACTGGCTTTTTTTTTCTGAGACTGGATCAATATGTCAAAGTTCACCTTTTGTGTTCTTTTTAGTGAAGGTAAATAGCCAGATGGTTTATTTTTGGAACTAGACATACTTTGGGCTTCAATGCCACACAGGTAATGATGATCAAAGGTCATGTTTAAGCACAGTTTCCAACATTTACTTTCCTGCAGAATGGAGTCATGTGATTTCACCCGTAAGGGTGATGAGGTTTGTAAATACGGTGCAGGGTTAGAGGAACACTTTTACCTAGAAACTGTACTCCGTTTAAAGAATGCCATGATCTCGGATCTTACAGTTAAAAGACATGTGACTCAGTGACAGGTGGCTTTTCTGTAGCCCAACTGTTGGTGCACTAGCAATACCAAGATTCTGTGTTGGCAACTCAAGGGAAACGCAAACAGACAAAATGTATTTGATTGCATTTGAAGTGTCTGCCAAATGCATAAATGTAAATATCTCACTATTTATGTTAGTAGTAACTTGAATGTCACTTAAAGACACATTTGTATGTTTTGATTCATCAAGGCACCATGTGTTGGCTTTGAATATGTCACCATGCCCAGAATCCTCAGTGTATTATCTGTTATCAGCCAATCCCATGCCATAAACGCCAGATTTCTTAACAGTAAGAAATCACTATATGCCTTCCAACTGGCAAACCATTCTGGTCACCCTGACCCAACAACAATCTGCTGGTTCTGTGAAATGTTTCATTAGTCAGTCTCACACATGTGATAAAGAGCACTAAAATTACTATGTCAATACACTGTTGTGCCAAGCACTCATAAGCAGATACCATAGCAACAGAGAATTAACATAAAGCTCATTGATTCTTACATTCATGCATTTGGCAGATGCTTTTATCTAAAGTGACTTACACTGCATTTAGGGTATACATTTGATCACACATGCATTCCCTCGGAATCAAACCCATGATGTTCATGTTGCTAGCTCGTTTGTTGAGCTACATGAAACTTTGTCTTCGTACCAGCACTTGACCTTTTCTTATAAATCTTAACAAACGCTAACATCTTTCTCCTCCGAGCAATCACTGAAGTTATAAATATATTTATTTACTTAAATATATTTCTATTAAGTCTATAATAAGTCTGAAAATTACAGCACCATAAATTCCTATAATCCATATATAATGATATACTAGATTTGATAAGATTCCCACTAACAAGGTCTGAGCAAAACTGATAAGATTCCAGGCTGCTAATGCAAAGGTTGGCAGGTCAATCCCGGGCACGAGTAATCCAGAAGCTATAACGTTACTGAGGTCACAATCTTCATTATCATCATCATGGCAAAGCACATGATTTTTTTTATGGAAGAGATGACCATGCAAATTACTGTACAATGAGATGCTTTGCATAAACAATTTACACATGTACTATATACGTGTACTAAAAGTGTACTATACACTGAACTAATTCCAGAAGGCTTGTCAACGTTACACTGTCTGTGAAATCTTTTACAGGAAAACATGCACATTACAGTACATTCTCATTGTCTTATCTTATCACCTGTTGTACAACATGCACACCATACGCTACGCGTTTACAAGGGACCTAAGAACTATATACCAGATACTGCACATGAGTTTCATAAGGCTGACAAAGATGAAACATAAGCCTCACCATTTGTGTGTTTTTTTTACATCAATTTATAGAGCAATTTGCAGAGACTTTATCCAGCCCAGCTTGTACCCATATAATTAACATGGTTTTCTTTGGGAGTTTTCCAACATATACACACATATATATGTGTGTGTGTGTGTGTGTGTACAGGTGCATTACCAGTGTGACTTTCTGTTGACATAAAATTATTATTAAAATAATAAAATAATTAAAATATTAAATATTAAGTATTAAAATGAATATTATTCATGCTAACACTAATCACTTTCATGTGCACCCTTCATTATAGACAGATAACAAACCCTTTCTAAAACGTTTCAGACGATGTAAAATGACAAACATTTTACAGATGTTACTAGATTAAGACAGGTGACACATCTTACCCCCATCTCCCTACTTTATTCCTGTCTTGGTCCAAATGTGACCACCAATTCTTGTAAGTCTACATGTAATCCCGTGACGGCTGTTCTGTTTGCTGCTGATTTATTTGTTGTGTTGAGTGTGAAACCTGTTACTCACATGACGTTGTAAGGTGGAGAAGTGGATGTCAGGGATGAAGAGGACGGGCTGTGTCTCAAAGTCAGTCATTGTTTTAAAGATGGTCATGTCACTGCGCTTGTGCAGGAGCGGCACCTTCACATCCGCTCCAACTGGGAAGAAATGTACAGTAACAAAGTATGAACACCAGTTTCTACCAAGAAGCCCCATAGCAGCAGCTGAAGCAGTGCTTACAGTTTCCTAAAGCAGGGTTGACGTCAGGAACCTTGCCCTTTCTGCGGGACTGTTTCCTCTCCTCGTCACGGATCTTGCGTTCGGCACCTTTGTCGCAGAAAACCTTGATCTGACAGTATGCACGATGGATGGGTTTGTTACTGCGGTTGTTATAGCTGTACGTGTCGATCTGGAGGTTGAGCGGCAGGCCCTTCACTCCCTTCTGAGAGGAAAAGTCTGTACTCAGGCAGTTCACGGAGATGAAGATCTGGAAGGAAGTGAATTAATGTCAGACAGGTGTCATTTCGACCTGTTATTATTGGTTGCATTCATTCTGGGTATAACACACGCTAAATCGTGTGGAAATGCAGGTGAAAGTTTTTCATTGCGAGAGATCAGACTGATGTCGGTATTAATAGCTCTATGTTGCCCTCTTTTGTATATGCAATAGAATGCATAAAGACAAATTTAGACTGAGACTTCGTAAATTTTAAATTTAATTGACCAATTTACAAGATACTGAATTTGAATAAATTAATTTAAGAAAATATGTCTAATTAAGAGCAATACATTTAATTTCCTTAAATTCAAATTTTGTATCCTGTTTGCTGCCTCAGTGTAAATTCAGGAACTGAATTAAAATTCAGAAGGCATTCAGCATACATTCAGCATACTGCACATCTCCAATATATTTTAATTATTATTTGAAGTTTGAACTATACAAAATACAACAATTATAAATCTAAAAACAAACAAATCATCTGTTAAATCATTGATCATCTGTTAAATCATCATTTATTTATTACACTTTGTCAAAAACAAAACTAAAGTAAAATTCATTAAATTCATTTTAAATTCGGTTACTTAACTTGAAAAGAAAATACAGCACCCTACGTATCACATTGAATTGTTAACAAAGGGCCTAAAACAAAATGTGAATAAGAATTACAAGCAAATGTGCGTCAACAAAACTTTGCACAAGAATATGCTCAATGCTTGTAATTTCTGTAACTGCCCGCTAGGGGACGCAATAAGCTTAACAATCACTTAGCTTTCCTTCAAATCATTCAAGGATCTTGCCCTTTCTCTTCCCTGTAATCCCTTTTCTCTCTCTCTCTGGCACAAATATGCACAAATACTCATAGCCACACTTACGCACGTTCACACTGCAAACAGACAGCACACAGTGCACTGAGCACACGGATAAGACTATCTTTTAATCTGCATCCTGGTTTTAGGACACCACTGTCACAAAAATTCATTTTTTTAAACTATAGATTGTTTAATGGAACTAATACAAGAGTGGTAATCTGGTTGGTGACATTACAGCACTTTGGTTGAGACAATTGTTAAACTTGACAGATTTTGAAGTTTCAAACAAACAATCCATACAAAAACGATTCTTGATTAAGAATCATCTTTATTATTTAAAAACCTATTTGATAAGTAATGTTGGGATAAAAATGAAGCTCACGAAAAGTACTATTTGTATTCACTAGAAGCCTTTAAATTACATAGTTTGTAAATTAGCTTGTTCACAACAATATTGACTAAAAAAAAGACCAGAAAACTCTAAATCAGTCAGAGGCAAGAGATTTTCACCGAAATCTGTTTGTCACTTAGTGATGGGTTTAACCTGAGCAATCTCAACACACTTGTCATACGAGATTCCATCATGTGTTAGTGCTCACTGCTGCCCCATCAGTTTCCCCATTCTTGCCACTAGCGCTGGGCGTGTCACCTGACCATCTCATAAATGCATCAGTTTAGCACACAATGAGTCTGACAGGCCCTAATGATCCTGAGCACTGCATTCACACGTACACATCAAAGTGCACGTCATTAGTCCAACATCTTCAACAACTGCTCATTGATCAATGTTGGAAAATACTCCTGGAAACCCCCTTCTGTAGACTTTCTTAGAAGTTTTAATGACACCTTATATTGCTAGAGGATTGTGTTGCCTGAATGACACACTTGTTTGTGTTGTTGTGGGTCTGTTTGCAGTGTAAATCTCTACTTTAGTCGTACTGAAGGTCACGTCTATTTTAGGATCTACATACTACAAAATACCAAACATACCAAGAAGTCCAACCAAACGGTTTCTAAAAACATATTATTGTTAGCATTCGCGTCTTAAAACGTCTGCTAGCTTTGCAACAGAAAATCCATTTTTGCTCAAACCAACATTAATATTTTTTTAATTGGATGTTAAAAGACCAATGAAACATGGGCAATAATGATGTTTAAAGTTACCTTTGCTTCCTCACTGATGTCCCATGTGAATGAAATGGCATTATATGAAATCTCTTCAATATTACTGATGGTGTTGAAACTTTCTTTGTAGTCCGCTGTGGAGAAGGATGAGAGAGTTTGATGCTGTGTTAATATTGTAAGAGAAGTTAATGGATTAAGTAATATTGCCTTCGGTTGTACCAATTTATTATCTTAGGTTCAGACACTAGACATAAAACGTAATTTTAATATGAAATATTATGCTTAAATGCTAATTTAAATATTTTATTATTAGATTATTTATTGATTGATTGATAAACTGGATCAGATGAATCCAGCATGTTGTCAGCAATATATAAAACATTTCATAGCAATATGAATCTTTTCCTCTCTGGTCAACTTTTATTGACGGAAAGATAACGCTACAGACCTTTTCATGCGTTACAACACTCATCTTTTGTTTGTTTTGGTGATTGTGGACATCACAGTTGACATTAGACTCCCTTCTCTTTCATTAGGTCTGATCTATTGTCCTGTCCCCACCCGCAGCCCCCACTGTGTCCAGTTCAGACGCCTTTATATATGTCTGCTGTCTGTTCTCTGTACTCCACCCTGAACGTCACTGGACCCAGAACAGTAAAAACAAATGACGGGGTGACTGTCATTTGTCACAGACTGAGGATGATTAGAGTTCCTCACCGATATCAATGCATCTCTGCTTGGCTGTGTGTTGTCGAGAGTGCCAGTATTTCCAGTGCTTGAGCTGGTCATCTCTGCTCTTCTCCTCTCCAAACACAACCATCACAACACTCTGAGAAAACAACATTAACACACTTTTACACAAGTGCTCATTTATACACAAGCCCCACAACATATGTGGACACTTTCAGCCAGACTAGAAAACATGTGAATTTTGTAAACCTTGTCATCCTACATGGATACTTACCACCAAGATCTGGATAATAAATGGAAAAGTAGCTCAGATTAGCTGTACAATATTACCTAATTCCTGGATATGCAGTCCCTTTAGAGGACTTTCAGACAGACTGACCAATCGGAATTGTGTATTCCAGATAGCTGTGTAATACATGCAAATACACACACACACACAAACAAACATACTCATCTTACCCTGACTTTACAGATGGGGCCATGCAGCAGTTTTCCATTGTCAGTTTCCCTGAGGGTGATGGGGTAGAACTGGCCCTTGTTAAGGTACGTCATGGTGCCATCGCCAGACTTTTGCCTGAGGGACTTGGAGGCCTCCAAAGTGTACTCAAAATTGTTTCTGTTGATTAGACAAAAAAAGGTGGTCACTTTTAAATACATGATGTTTTTGTACCATCAGTCTTATAACCAAATACCCCCAGATTTCCCTATTTGCAGTTACGAGGAAGTGGCAGCTTGTTGTATTTGTTTTATGTTGACTTTCATTTACCCAAAGGCCATGTGCACCTGTCATAACGCTCTAAAGATCATATTTGTACAGCCTCAGCTGATATAATCTGCAAACTCTCAGTGGATCCTTCAAGGGATCGGCATTTTTCTCTAGAGTTTTTGGGAGAAAGGGCCATCTTACCCCGACACTGTGTCAAAAGGTCCGTAGTCCTCTTGCGTGATGGAAGCCATGCGTAACTGGAGATCCCCTGGGAACGAGAACACCTGTAGTGGACAAAAGAGGGGCGAGAGGGCCCGGCTTTAGTGCAAACAACCACCGCACCGCCGCGCTTTCAGTCCACCAGAGAAAGCTGATTGCTAAGCCAAAGAAAGAAACAAACGGCCCTGCCTGCTTGCTGTGTGTGCGAGGTTTTGTCGAGCGATCATTTCTAAGGAAATCCTTCCTCCAGGTTTTAAAAAAGGTGGAGAGAGAGGGAATGAGAGCAAAGAGAGCGAGAAAAAGCCCTGGCTATTGTGCGAGAGGAAAATACAGCACTTTATTGTGTAAGAGAGACAATGGTATAATGACATGCTAGCCACTATTTTGGCATGTTCAAATAAAAATAGGGAGGGGGCTTCAATACAACCGTGTCTTTAGAGTCTCTCGTAAATGAAGTATTGTTTGAGGTTGGGAGACAGGAGAGATGGAGAACGTGAGAACGTTTTGAGTATAACTCACCTCTGATGTTGCATCTTTAAAGGTTTCCGGGAAGGTGGAGTCTGGGGTGCGAGGCTGTGTGTTGGGGCTAAACTGGTTATTGGTGAGCTGCCGGTCAAAGACCACTGTATGGCTGTCCGGTTCTGAGCAGTGAGGGTTGGGGACCGTGATGGAGAACCCGTGTGATGGACCCTCAGTCTTTACTGGGTAGTTGGGCATAGCCGCAATGGACACCGTCACAGTGGTGTCAGGTGTGGGGAAAAGGGCTCTCTTATCTTGGGGGAGCTGGTTGCCTGGAAGTACAATGTTTAGGGGAACTCCCTTCAAAACCTGGATTCTGTTCTCGGATGCCATTGACGTTTCTTGGAGAGGCGCCATCAGGTTCCTGTTGTAAAGGCAGACAAAAGTATGATGATACAACAAAAGATGCAAGGATAATGACATGACTTTATTGACCTTTATTGTAGATACGTTCTCAATGACCTACACTTAATCCGCATGTATAGAATAATCATGGCAAACTAGGGGCTCATCATCCCAGTATGGGAAAAGTGGCTTTCACTATAGCATCTTTGATGACAGCCTCACCTTTTGTTGGGATCCACATCAGAGCCCAGAACGTCAGCCTTCGGCTGGGATATTGTTCTCTTTTCCCGTGGCACCTGGGGAAAGCAAACAAACCCTGTGTTGGTCTGACCACATTCAATAACGTCAGCTCTACCTACAATGACCCAATTTATCTGTCTGTGAACATATTTGTCATACTAGAAGGCATTTTGTTAGTAGTGTGCAAGTCAGCAAAGTGTGAATTGAAAGCAGGCCAGATATCATTAAATTAAGTCTTTATTAGTTACATAGGAGTTATATAGGACTTTTAAATATACGACCATACTATGTCTAAGTCTAGGGTGAGGTCACTGTATGAGGTGGATTGCTGCAGTTGTTCTTTACAAATCTGATATGCAAGTTGAAGGACAACAAAGGCCAAAAAACAAACACAAACTCCTTATAATCAACTACATTGTCTAACAAAAGGAAAAGGAAGATAAAGCTGTTGTTTTGTCATTGCTGTTGATTTAATTGTGGTGTTTTAAAATGGTGACGTATACTGCATCTTTGTACAGCAGCTTTGAGCTTGGGAAAAGTACCTTGTAAATACATTATTCTAATTATTACATTTATGCATTCGCCAGACACTTTTATACAAAACACATTTACTGTTTGCAATTTAGCAGTATGTGTGTTCCCTGGGCATCAAACCCACAAGCTTTGCGCTGCTAACATATTACTCTACCTATTTATATTATTATTTATATTATTTACTGTATCTACTTATTATTTACAATACATTACTGTAACCATACCATAGTGTCCATTACAATAAAATTATATATTTTTTAAACTGGTACCCTGCCTCCAAAGCCTCCCAATAAATAGAAAGTACATTCAAAACTTTACCAACAGCTGACCCCTGGGTTTTCTTGAGAACAAGTATTTAAAGGGACATGTAGATGTTATGAGAAAACCTGTCTTGTATATAAGAGTTAATGTTGTAGTATATTTCCATTAATTATCATCTCCAGGTTTTATACCTTATAGTAGTCATACAGCAAACCCAGCGCTGCAGCGCTGTCTTCGTCTCCATTGATGCTCATCATGGCCTTGGTGGCGGCTGTAAGCGGGTTTTCCAGGAACGACTTCCAGGCCTCATCTTCACTGGTGTAAGGCCTCCGCTGGCTGTAGGCCGGATCGTTCTGTAGCACAAGCACCGCCCGCTTACTGCGAGGAACATTGCAGAAAGAGCCATCAGTACCAGAACAAACGGCTCAATAAATCTGCTAATGAAATGGACCAATGGGGTTGTAAATGATGGATGCTGAGTGTCAATGATCCAATGACATATTGGCATTGTCTGTGGTGTCAGAGTATTGTATATATCACAGAGTTTTTTCTGTGACACAACCAGCGCAAGCGACAAATCTCTGCAAAGACCGCAGCTTCCTGTTTGACAACATGTTTCACTGGATCTTCCAGTAAGACGACAGTATAGTGTCGGAAGTGGCTCTTTTCTCGACTCTGTCTCAAAGTTCATTAGGAAAACCGGTTTTTGTGCTTTTTTTGTCATAATTACCTCATTGTTCTCACTGCTGTCTACTATCTAGATGAAGCTGGTTTGCAGAGACTGAAATATACCTGATCCAGTGTTTAACATTTTTATTTATACAGGGCCTTGCAAAAGTATTAACTTGAAGACTTGCAGCTGTAATTGCACTGAAAGGTGGCTTTACAAAGTATTGACGCAGGGGGGCTGAATACAAATGCATGCCACACTTTTCAGATTTTTATTGACTTAAAAGTTTGAAAACCGTACATCATTTTTGTTCCACTTTACAATTATGTGCTGCTTTGTGTTGGTCTATTACATAAAATCTCAATAAAATACATTTAAGTTTTGGTTGTAAGGTGACAGAATGTGAAAAAGTTCAAGGGGTATGAATACTTTTGCAAGGCACTGTAATGTCTTCGGGGCCTCTAACTTGTTGGGAGGTGGGAA
Source organism: Botia kubotai (assembly GCA_036877585.1). Lineage (NCBI taxonomy): Eukaryota > Metazoa > Chordata > Actinopteri > Cypriniformes > Botiidae > Botia > Botia kubotai. The sequence goes on from JAZGTI010015119.1 coordinate 11,852, forward strand.
ATAATGAGGTCAGGTGGGCTAATGTAGCTGCTTAAAACTTTATGAAAACACATTTTATTTCCAAAATTGGATTGGTGGAGGATTCAGCCTTCTAGTAAATAACCAAGGCTTCGTTTCTCAAAAGTATCGTAATTAGTGCTACGATATACATAAGCTTTCGATGCCTAAACATAATGTAGCCCAGGACAGTGTCTTTTAAATCTAATATTTATGATCAATATATTATATTTGGAAAACACTACATGTTACATTATGATTATGTGTTTACTGGCACATAATACTGAAAGTCTTTGATCATGTAATTAATGTATGTTCGTTGCTACGACAAATCTTTGCGTCCTCTGCGTTTCTCAATAGCATCCTAAGCCTATATCGTAGCACCAACTGGCACGAATGGTCTTTACAATGAACTTAAGAGAAACGCAGCCCAGCTCATTTAACGCAAACGGATTATGAGTAATATGATAACGAATTGTGCCATTCTTTAACTTTCTCCCTGTTTGATTTTAGCTTTGCAACCTGATAGATCCGTTATCCTGGGACAATAAAACCTGGCCGACACGCAATCCCGCACCTAAAACAAGAGAAGCGACCAAGCGCATAATTACTAATGGTGCGTTTGTGACCATATCAGCCAAACTCCAAACACTTACACTTCGTTTTTTCCAGGAATCACAGACACAAGGTCTCACGTTGCTTAAACTATGGCGACAATCGTCAACAAAGATCTGTTTTACAAAGATCCGTCAACAAGGATTTTCTTAGAAAAGCGACATGAGTTTACCAACAGGCAGATATTTTGGATATATACTTTGGTGCATGACGTTTGAATGACAGAGGTGAATCGACACACACACACAGACAAAAAAACTTTGGGTTTGGGTTTATATATCGTGGTTTAGATTTGCAAACTTTAAAGGGTGTCCAAACAATAAAACACCGTTCGTGAGAGGGCATTGACAACGCCTAAAGAGGTGTACAGTAATTATCTTCTCACACAACATGGTCGAGAAAATATGTCATATTTTGTCATTTAACAATCCAGATCATATCCTGCTAAAAATAAAAAATATATAATTTCAGTCACGTGGCGTCAAATATTAGCCTACCTGTCAAAAACACGCTGTTTCCAGCTGTATAGATGCACCTACATAAACAGCCTAGAAATGTTTTAACTAAATGTTTCAAGCAAAAATCACCTTTTACGGTAAACCCAAACAGACGGAAACGGCATTCTGCTCTCAATAAAGTAAAACAGAAATAAATAAAATATGAGCGGAGGTTTGACTTGCAGAGCGCAGCGCGCTTCACTCGCGCAACAGGTGCAGGTACACCTGTGACCGGTGCAGGTCTCAACATGACAGCTCGAGTGAGGATCCGTGTAGCGGAATCAGCTTTAGCCTGTCTGTCAGATATTTCCCAGTTTCCCAGACAAGACAAGTCGGTTCCAACTTAACCAACGTAAACCAGTCATTTCTGCAATATATTTCAATCACGGAATACATTTCGTTGATGGTTACAGAGCTGATCTTGTCACTGTACTAGACTATAGACCTGCAGTGGTGAACTTACTTGTCATGCTCCTGTGACATCTCGTATAGTCGAACTGGACTTTCTAGTTGGTACTGTAAATCCGATCCTTCTTCTTCTATGTAGGAACGTTTTCAGGATAGGATGAGGGCTGCGTTAGAGAAACGGGTTTTGTTGGCTTTTCTCGCTTTTTTGGATCTACTGAGAAATTGGGGCCGGTTTTACCTGTGACAGGGCATTGGATTGGATTACACCTGA
>JAZGTI010015120.1:0-13639 GCA_036877585.1 Botia kubotai
CAGAGATATTGCCACTTACTGATCTCTCAATTGGCAAAGATGGACTTGGTGTCCCACAATGCTTTGCAGCAGTGACTTCTTTTCTTGGAGGACTGAAACCACCCTCACATTTATCTCCGGGAATCTTACGGTACCTGAATGGCATAATAATGTAACAATGAAGTGTGTGCTTGAGAATGTGTGAAAACAGAACAAAAACATATGTTCCTCACCCTGTTGTCTGAAGATCTTCTGGATTCCCATTTAAACAGATCTCCAGGGTCAGACTGAGAAGGTCAGACTGTGGCAGATATTCTGAGGTGTTTTCATGTCAATAGAAACTGTAGTCACTGTTGACAGAAAATGCACTTACCCAGTTTTAAATATTTATTTCAAAAAATGTCAAGGGCTGTGTTGCCTGCTGACCACATAGCCTCTTCCATTTCGACAGGCTGACTGTTTCTTCAGTCCTCTAAACATCTCTTTGTAGCCCAGGACACATCCGTCTGTTTCTGAGCCAACCATTTCACATAGTCCTGTTCATCACCTAAAAGACTAATATACTTTATCCATGGATAGTATGAGGTCACTAATGCATGCACCAATGAACAGTAGATATAGGGATATAAAATAAATAGTAATGTATACTAATCCATTGACTCGATGAGAAAAATGATGCTGACTTTTTAAAATTATAATTGCATCTTTTTACTAGCATACAAGAAAACAACCGAAAATCAAGCCAAAACTACATTTGAGATCAAAATTTCATAGACTTGGGGGTTGGGCCAGTAAGCAACCACCTACAAACCACCTAGCACTGTCACTGACTCGCTAACAGTTGTGCGTTATATAGATACAGTCACAGGTAGTACACAGCAAGATTTTGCTTAATGTTTGATTAAAAAGTTGCGGTATGTATCACACTGCAATATACGTGATATATCGTATTGTGCCCCATGCATCATGATATGTGTCATGTTATAAAAAATGTCATGTTATATAAAAACATGGCCCAATAAACAGCCCTACTTAGCAACTATATGGCAATCTGCTAACAACCACTCAGAAATAACCGCATAGCAACTCTGTGGCAACAACCCACAACAGCAACTAAAATAAATCCCTTGTTATTGATTATTGTCTTACACTATCTGGTTATCAGGTGCCCAAAGCCTATGGTGACTGCCACCCGCGTGGGCTGATCATCGTCGTCTGTTTATGGTCTTCGAGTCAGGCTCCGATGCAAGGCCTGCCTGCCTTTACCCATACAAAACCTGAAAATATACAGACACAACAGCGTATACATTGGCCCAATAAAGTACACCTGTAAACTGTGATTTTGATAGACTGTGAGGTAAACTAAAGACTGTTGACTATTTATAAAAAGGACAAGCCCTTCAAGGTGTTTGCTTTACTTTTTTAAGTTAGACGATACTACAATTAAAACTACAGTTGTAAAAACCATTTCTTGGGGCCTTTACAGAATCACTTTATCAACTGTTACCTTCTTTGAGGTTTCTGTGCATTCCACATTCTCTGTCTTCCTTATAAATCTCCATTCTCCACCTCTGTCAAATGAAATGACTGATCAAATCAGTCCATCTGTGACCCAACAGGATTATGACATTATTAAGTGATGACATCAACACTGTTACAAACGCAATTGTTCATTTGGCTAATAAGGAATATTTCACTGAAATAAAAAAGCACTTATACCCTCATCCAAGATGTTTGTGAGATAGACCCCTCTCAGAGAAGTCACATTAGTGAAATCACTCTTCCCCTCCACACCAAACAGGTGACACTCTAGAGACTTGGAATACAGGATTCCACAGTCATCTGAGGTGTATATTGTTCCAAAATATGTGTCTTCTATAAGCATGTGAGATCGCATCACACAAAAACACACACAGCTGACACAGCTTTTCTCCAGATGAGAGATAAGAAACGAGAGACGTGTGTGTTTATTCAAAAACACACACACATAGCAAACCCACGTAACCCACATCTGGGTTTTAATAACATTAGAGACAAATCTGAATCAGACATCCGAGGGATCTCAAGAAACAGATTAAAAAGTAAACATATGATGGGCAATAAGATAATTCTTCACATGACCTGTGTATGTTACAAACAATCAGGCGTGTATTTGTGTCAGCTTTTCTAGAGTGACTGCAGAAAGTCAACACCATGCTTACTCTGTTTCAAGTGATCTGTTTCAAGTGATCATCACAGCACAAAGACCTTTAGAGTCTAGAGTCAAGCAGTCCAATGGCTTTTGCAAAGACATTATATGTTATGTCAGGGCAAAGGAGAACCCGCTTGACAAGTCCTGTGTCGTCAAATAATGTCAATAACGTCTCTTTTACAGCTCCAGCAAGAGGAACCTATAAAGTGAGAAAAGGCACCTCCTGGGTTGTCCACATGCATGAAGATCAAGTCTTCATTGCCGTCCAAAACTGAGTAGAACTGCGAACATGAAGAGTGAGTCAAAGAGTCACACACAGTGTCATGAGTGTGTGTGTGTATGTTGCTCTCTAATCATTTTTGTGAGATTGTGACTGTCATTATTGCAAAATAATCCTTTATTGGGGAATCAGGACACCTACACAGGAGTATAGAGTCCTACATCAGAAGTAGAGAGTCCATCTGATATATAGCTTTGCCATTAGGTAACATTCCTGATCAGGTATTACAGAGAGCTAAGTTATAGTTACGTTCTTCTGCTAAGGTGTTCTTCTTATATGTTCTGTAGTAGTGGCTGATGGTAGCTGAGCTTTATTAAAATGGTCACCCTGGTCTAAGGACACATAGATAACTTGAGGAGAACCCTGTAAACACATAACATACTACCTCTAAATCAAACAGTCTTTATGATTATCACAAAGAGACAAGAGGGTGAGAAAAACAGAAGTTTGTGTAAGTGAATGTAAGTAGACTGACTAACAAGGTTCAGGTGCACCAGACAGGAAGTTCATCAGTCCCAGGGGGCTTATGGGAATTGAAGTTCGAACCGACTTAGTATTCAGCTGGAAGTGTCCTCTGTAAACAGTATGCATGTTGTCTAAAGAATTCCACACCAGTTTTTCCATGACAGAGGTAAAAAGGAAGCTGCCGGTGTAGCCAAAGGAAAAGCTGCTTGTGGCAATGGTGGTGAAGCTTTTTCAGAAATCCTGTGTCCTTCTTAGAATAAGGTCTCCTCTCCTTGCAGCTGGTTAAAAGCCAATTAATAAAGATAATTTTGTAATTAGTACAATTAGTCAAAGAATGCAGAACCGCCCCCAAATGTCAAATTTCCTCTACTGTAAAGAACAAGTTCATTCTGCAAAGAAGTATAATTCTTTTTGATTGTCAAATCCCAGAAGGAAAACTTTTTGTTTAGGGGTTGGAGATTGATGAGGTTTTCAGTTGTTTCATTTAAATATAAACGTTGTCTTAGATGTTTCTCCTAAACACAGGAGACTTAGGCAAAAGTTTCCATTTGCTTTTAATTTAATCTCAATGTTGTCTTGAAGAAATAACTGAGATTGCAGATTTCCCATTTGTGATTATTTCTTGTGAAAAATTTTCTATGTGGTCTAATATTTAATAATAATGAAAAAGCAGAGAAAAAATTGCCTTACCTGTTCCTTTTCGACTTGCACTGAAAAGAGTGGAAAAGAAAAGAGTGGTCCCAGGACCCCTTAAATGCATAAATGCACTTAAATCACTAAATTTAAGGGGGTCACTAAATGCATCCAAACTCATGCTATCTAACCATCCTACCACCTGCCCGCTCGATCCCATTCCATCTCATCTCTTTTAAGCTATTTCTCCAGCAGTCACAGCAGCACTTACTCACATAATTAACACATCTCTTCACACTGATATTTTCCCCACTACATTTAAGCAGGCTAGGGTAACCCCACTGCTGAAGAAACCCAACCTAGATCCAGCACTACTCGAAAACTACAGACCGGTATGCCGGCTTTCATTCATGGCCAAGATTCTGGAAAAAGTCGTGTTCAATCAAGTCTCTGCCTTTCTCGCTCAAAACAACCTCATGAATAACAACCAATCTGGCTTCAAGAAAGGCCATTCCTTCGAGACTGCACTGCTGTTGGTCATTGAAGATCTTAGACTGGTTAAAGCGGACTCCAAATCATCAGTTCTTATCCTGATGGATTTGTCAGCCGCTTTTGACACTGTAAACCACCAAATCCTGCTGACTACGCTCAAATTACTGGGCATCACAGGTACTGCACTTCTGTGGTCTTCAGATCTTACCTCTCTGAAGTGTCATTCAGGGTGTCTTGGAAGGGAGAGGTGTCCAACCTGCAAGATCTAGACACTGGGGTGCCCCAGGGCTCAGTTCTTGGACCACCTCTCGTCTCCATCTACATGCCATCTCCAAGATCTGTCATTCAGAAACATGGCGTTTTTTACTATCATTGCTATGCTGATGACACCCAGCTCTACCTCTCTTTTGACCCTGATGATCCCACGGTACCGACTCGCATCTCAGCCTGCCTGACGGACATATCGTGTTGGATGAAGGACCATCACCTTTAACTCAACCTTGCTAAAACAGAAATGCTTGCAGTTTCAGCCAACCCGTCACTTCATCATAACTTCTCAATCCAGATTGATGGGGCAACCATTACTCCATACAAGACGGTCAAAAGCCTTGGAGTAATGATTGACGACCAACTGAGCTTCTCTAGAACCACTCGTTCCTACAGATTCGCTCTCTACAACATCAGGAAGGTCAGACCCTTCCTGTTAGAACATGCAGCACAACTCCTTGTTCAAGCTCTTGTTCTCTCCAGACTGGACTACTGCAATGCTCTCCACGCAGGGCTTCCGGCTAGTACTATCAAACCCCTGCAATTGATTCAGAATGAACTACATAACCCTATCAGAACGGCTGAGTCACTAGCTGTTTTCAAGAAGCCACAAATTATGTAAACTTAGGGGTAGGGGATCTAAACTTTGGGTAAGGTGCTCAAAGTTAATAAAATACCACTAGATAAATAATACATTATGCAACAGGTTTTATCAAAATATCTGACATTTTTGTTGCAAAGCAACATAAACTGACAAGCTCACAAATGTGATTACAATGTCAGATTTTTGGCACAGGATGAATGTATTCACACAGGTGGTCAAGAGAGGTCAGGAAGGTTGTGTCATGAGCTTGGGAGTCTCTCTCTGTGTCCAGAGGAAGAGACAGCTTCTCAGCTGTTGCTACTGACTACTTTCCAGGTCTTCCAAGCATCACTAACATCAAGGATTCAGCAGTAGCTGAATCTTGTCTTTTTTGTCTTGGATTTTCTTCACTTTTAGATCAGTCATGGTCTTCCTCTAAAATCAGAAAAACAGACAAATTACAATTTTTTAAACTAATTTTTAATTTGAATTATAATAGAGATAGAGTACGATAACAGTAACTGCCAATGGTTGCTCTGTGGTTTGCCAGACAGTTATTAAGGTTTCTTAGCCCTTTTCCAATAAAGCTAAAAAAATAAATAAGCTGAAACTAACAGGACAACTAGCAACAATAATACATTGACATTGCAATTGACTTATTAGCCAAATTTTGGCTAGAGAATGTCATTCGATGTGCAGGGGCCACTGTTTTGCTAGCCAAACCGGAAAAATCGATACGCTGCTTTGACGAGCACTTCCGGATATCCATACCGCTGTGACAGTGGTCTGTTTTTTAATACTGTGACGTCCTCATGATGGCCGCCACAGACTTTTTAAAATAAAAGGTTTTAAAATAAAAGCCTTGTGTTTCTTTGAAATATTTTTTGGATTGTGTTCTGCCTTCCTTTATGACAATGTTTATTAAATTCCATGTTAATATATATAATTAATCACTGCGTAGCATACATTTTATAATGTTATACTAAAGCACTGATGGCGGACAGTGGTCCGCGTTGGGAATTATTGCTTTTTTTCATATAATGAATAAAAATCATATTCATATATCGAGATAAATACATGTCGCTATCCGCACTAACCCAATTCTGTCAGTAGAGGGCGTAAAATGACTGTTATGTTTGTTAAGAACGTGACTGTCGGTCCTTTATTCGGACTTACTTTGTTAAACAGTTCTCTTATTTTGGCGGCTGCCAAAATGTGAGGTTAGCTTAAGTACGTATTGTCCAGATGTATGGTTTCATTCACGCACAGGTATTTATGTTGGTATTTGTGTTGTTTTACGGCTAAGCATTTTATTTGTACATTAAATTATGTTAACTGCAGGACTCAATAGCAACAGTAGAGGTGTCGTTTATGTAGCTGTGCTCAATGTTGAAGTTTCCTATTTAATTTAGATGGGTAGTTAGCATGCCATCAGCTATGCCTCCATAAATAAGCTGTTTATAAAAGGATTTGTTGAGATTGGCCCTACTTTTACTTTGGCATTGCAGTCCCAGAGCCTCTTGATATCTTTGGGCATGAACCAGTCGTCTTGCTGTTAAACGTTATTTATAGTGTTTATAAGTGTTTTAACTTTAAAAGGACAATGGTTTAAACCACTCCTGAAATAGCCATCAGTTTCCCACAGTTTATAAATGTAGGCATATGTATGTGTTTGTGTGAGTAGAGAGAAAGACCATGTTGTTTATTTTAGTTAACCTTCTTTAATTAAACATTTTACATGGGTACTCCAGAGAAGCAAGTTAAACTGTGTCTTGTTGCTGCTTGTGAATGTACATCACTTTCATGTTTTTCAGAGGCTTATTTTCCCAGTATTGCATACAATTATGTCATATGTAAAGCTGTATACTTTAAGTGTGTTTTTAATAACACAAACTATTTCTATCACCTGACAGCTGTCGCTGAAACGTTTTGAGAAGTGAAATATCATACCTGTCTTTGACAACTTTGTGGTTTAAACAACGAAATCAGAGTTGGGCAAAGCACTCAACCAACACATGAATCTCAAACTATGTCAGATTCAATTTAAGAGAATGCAAAGAGTTGGTTTGAAATACAGCAGGACTACAGCAAATTGGATTTCTCAAAGCACAATTGGGCCTGCCTTTCTGGTATTCCCATTGGTCAACGGGTGTGCTTTGAGCGGAGTGTGTTGAAGTGTGTGAACTTTTGGTTGCATGACAGGTTGTCACCTTTGTAAACCTTTCCTTTTTCTCTATAGCTGTGTCCAACCCAGAGGCTGCATTGTTTGAAGGACGCAGACTTCCATAAAGATTGAACCCAGCAGTGTGAAATAAGACAGTCTAGTCTACAGAGGATTTCCTATTTGCATCACCAGCTGTTCCCACCCACCATTCCTGTCACCTTTTAACTGTGTGACAGCTGCGATCGGGACACAGAAGAGACATTTCTCATAGATTTTTTAAAACTGTTAAGTAAGTTAAAACACAATACTTACATTTACATGTGTAGTCATTGGCCACCATCATAGCATAAGGTACCAAGCTGCAAACAATCGTGTCACTGGTGCGCATTGAATCGTGATAGGCTGGCTTTGTAGCCCAGGGAATGAAGGATGCCGTTTTAAAGCTGCATTTAAAGGAGGCTTTTAACTAAGAATTAAACATCCTTCACTGACTTTGGTCTTAGAATGCAGCCTTTAAAGGATGCAGCCTCTAAATGGGTACAAAGCTTCTGTCTTGGGGTGGACCATGGAATTAATGCACTGAGCAGTTAACTGTAGTATGCAGGCGCTGTTAACACAACAGAAATCACTTACAGATTAAATCTTTATAAGCATACATAAAATGATGATAAAGACCAAAGTTTACGGAGTTATATGACATACAGAGTTGTTATTAATTATTCTTTTGTAAGCCTCCTGCCCATCATTGTGTGAATCAGCTTTCCATTCCCTAGTAAGCCTCCACGGAAAATGTAACAACTCTCTGCTTTTAGTTCCTGCTTTGCATTATGGGATACAGTATGATGGTAGGTATTTGCTCTTACTGAGAGCAATTTGCATGCCAGAAATAAAAGCTTTACTGATGTGTTAGTGGTCTGGTTATGTGTTTTCTCTCTGTTAGTACAAACATTCAAATTATTTTAGTGTTTTTTTCTTATGACATGTAGACAGTGTTGAAAGAATGCTTTTTCAGGAAAAGTATGGGGAGATAAGCAGAGTCATGGTTACGTGAGGAAATCTGGAAAGATGTTTCTCAGTCTAGCTGTTTAGAAACAACATTTAAAACATCTGTGTTGCTAAGAACAATTAACATTTAAATGGATGAGCTAGTCACTTTGATTCCCTGCCATATATTCATTAAATTGTACAGAGTCCTCGTGTGGCCCTCCACCTGAACACAGTTTTTCCAGATTTTCACTGATGCAGTGACAAAACCTGGAGATCCATGATCTTCATAACATCTGTTTCTTTTTTGACAAGGCGAAGATAAAAACCAGGGTCTGGGGAAATACCATGGCACTATCCTTCCCCTTTGCCTTTCTAATGTTTCAGTCACTTATGGCTAAAGTTCTCAAGACACACATCACAAGACTGACTGCACGTATGAGCCTTTGAGAATGGCATTCACATTAACTGTGTCATTCTATGGTCTTCTGTTTAGTTTTCTTGTTTATGTCAGCTACTGTCATGGCGGAGTAGCAATATGAAACAAATCTTGCAGAGCACATCGCCTAAAGTTAGACTGTTAGCAGATAGCTATAAACATACCACATCTGGTTTATTAGCATAGGGTTTTGAAGGTAAGCCTAACATCCTCTTGAGTTTAAGTCTGTTACCACCACAGTAACACAGGAATACATGTTAAAGAGGTCATTACTATGAAAACATAATGTATGTTTCAGAACTTAAAACTTCCTCTTTGGTCCAAAAACAGCTTGTTTATTGAAACAAAGCTCTCCAAACATTTTTTTTATAAATAAAGACAAACAATTGGCCCAAAATATGACTATGCATCATGCATATGTGTTCGGAGTAAAGCATGTTTTTAGCCATAGTTAATGGACAAACATTGGACCCATTGAAGAATAAAAAAATCAATCTCTACTTTATTTTTTTAATTATTAGTTGTATAAAAACTAAAGAAATATGTAAACATCAGCTGTTTGAATTCTGAGACTTAATGAATTTGCAAATGTGACAATGTATAAAGTTTGATCTCTGATGCAATCAGAATTGTGCTGGGAAAAAAGTTTTGTTAATGACAAAGACAGCATTCCCAACAACATTACAGCGTCACAGTTTCCTCGTTAATTCAAACGAATGATCTCATATTTCTGCGGCCCCCTGTAAGGTCCGGGCCCCAGTTCCTCTTCCTCTGTCTCAGCAATGAGCTCCTGAGCTGTGAGGCCTGCCGGATCAGTGCCAGGTGTCTGGCCAAACTGCATATCCTTAGGACACTCTCCATTGTAGGTCTTCACATAGTTTTCCACTGGCCATCCTTGAAACTCCTCTGGTTCACTGCACACCAGACCTGTGTGATATACTCCAGGGTGGTGCTTAAGCCAGTAGATCAAGTAGTGAATGTTGTAATCACAGATCCAAGGGTTATCACCCAAAGATAGTTTCTTCAGAAAATACAGGTCCTCCAAAACACCGTATTGGAAATAATGCAGGCTGTTGTTGGAAAGGTCCAGCTCACCCAGGTGCAGAAGGCCCGCAAAAGCAGCTGGACAAAAGCAGTAAATTAACTTTTAATTAGTTTTTTAATGTTATATTTATATTTGATCTTTTTAATGTTCAATGTTAATTAAATGTAATTAATTGTTTCAATTATCTCAACCACACAACTTTAGATTTAGATTAATTTGCATTTATGCGTTTAGCAGACACTTTTACCCAAAGCAGTTTACACTGCATTGAGTGTCTACATTTTGTCAGTACATGTGTTTCTTGGGAATCAAACCCACAACCTCTGCACAGCTAATGTAATGCTCTACCAATTGAGCTACAGGAATACCAATTAATTAAAGCATTAACACAGTTAAACAAATTAATAGCATTAAACATTTTAATTGATTCCATGAATCAACTTTAACTGCCCTACTTTTTCATAATTACATAAAAAAATGTAGACACTGCAGTCAAAAAATAGGATGTGTCTGAATGCATTGCAAACTGGGGATGTCTGTTGATTACGTTAAAATGTAAGTGATTTGTAAGCTGTTTCCCTGTGATCTCTGAACTGTGACTGATGAACTAACCAGAGGGTATCGTCCTCTTCCTGTACTTGTAGTGTTACTGAACTATTATCATGTCTCTCACGGAAACTATTGGGTGACACACCCTGCTGGTCTGTTCGTTAGAGCTCGCCTGACTCCAATTAAGTGCATTTTTTTAGGCAGTTTGGAAAGGCTTAAATGTCCTCATAATTACATCTTCATCAGCAAATACTTTTTTTGTGATGAGAGAAAAAGACTGTGTGAATGTGAATTCTACTTATTACTTAAGACAGTTGTGAGGAAATTTTGAAATATTCAAGACCAGTTGTTTACATTTTCATAATTATAATTAACAGTAACATTTTTAAATAAATGTGTCTAAAACCAAATTCAGTTCTCATGCTGAAATGAAAGAATGTAAACCTGAGTCAAACCTGCTCAAAGCCAAAGCTGCTTAAAAGTGTCTGTTCAGCTAAAAGTAGTTTACAGATTTTACAAGAAATGCTGATGCGTTTAAAGAACACCCTGCTCTGTTTTGACTAATTCAGAAAAGCATGATAATGAAGACGCTGACTTTTCTCCAGAGTTGAGGGCTTTTTTACTAAGATGAGTTGCATGATTGTGACACATTTTGAATAATCTCAGATTCTTTTCCTACATACAAAAAAATAAATCTGTAATGTCCTTTTATTCACACTTTCACACTTTATTTCACCACCAGTGATTTATTCATGCAATCTGGAGTAAACACGACTCATTATCTGATTCTAATGGTCAGGAAACTGATAGATATGAGGATCCAGAAACTCCTCTGCATACCTTACAATGGCTGTTCCAATACTTAACGTTTATAGTTTTTCTGTTTATTTTTTAAATGCTCTACAAAATGCTCCCTAAATGAGTGGTTGTTTACATCATCTTTTCTCCATGTCTCAACAGAATAAGTTCATGTGTATTTGTGCACCACTTGCTCACCTGTGTCAATGCTTTCCAGACTGTTGCCGCTGAGGTTCAGGAGCTTCAGGTGTTTAACGGTCACAAACTCCTTAGGTCTCAGCCGCTTGATGTTGTTTTCAGATAGATCCAATCTCACAATATCCAGCGGTATGTCCGCAGGTACAGTTTTAAGCTCTGCAGAGGAGAGCGTTTGCATTAATGCATTTGGCAGATGCTTTCAACCAAAGTGATTGCATAATGTCATACTGTACCACAAGCGCAAATTTACCTTAACAATTGTGCTTTTTATTCAAAGCAACTTACAGTGCATTTAAGTTTTACAGTGCATGTGTGTTCTCTGAGAATCAAACCACAACCTTTGTGCTGCTAATGCAATGCTCTATCAATTGAGCTACTAGAACACTAGTGATCCAGAAATCATTTCTTGGTCAGCCAACTTAAATCAAGACCATGCTGCTAAACCGGCATCAAACCTAAACTGACCAGCATGAATAAAAGTTTTGATCTAAGATGGCCTTCTCGATAGTTCTTTTCTAAAGGGTTTCTTTTTGTTTCCATAAGTGAATATGGTGCAGTGCAGAATTGCCCATATGTTTGCAAAACACTTTAAAGGGCTTTCTGTAATTCCAAATGATTTCCAGCTGAACGGCCATACATGGCAGCATCTGTCATAGCCATTGTGTCCACAGTTGTATCAGCGTTGGTGGTCTGTTATTTTCCCAAGCACTTACAGATAATGGCACTTACAGTTGCAAAAACGAGATAGTATCTGTACTCTAAGCTTAAACTGTATGCAAAACACACATGACAGTAATAGTGACATAAGTGACTTTGCCAGGCCACATTTATTTATATCATGGCAAAGAGAGCTATTGAAACCTTACCAATGGCACATGGTGGGTTGTAACCTTTGAGAAATCTGTGAGACATAACTGTCTCTGTGATATTCAGAAATGCTGTCATGGAAATCATTAGCTTAACATGTGTGAGAGCCATATAGCATGCAAAACAGACACTTGCAAAACAGAAGGCTATCATTAGTATCATTATCATTAGGATTAAAGATCTGGTTTGGATTTTGTTCTGTCACCTACAGTATGTAAATGCCGATGTTATCCGTAGTTGCTACTAAAGCATGTTTTACACTACAGTGTCTCTGCACTCTGTATACTTTTGAATTGATTGACGTTATTTACATGACTAAAGCAAGGGAAAGCCTTTCCTGAAGCTGGGTTCACTAATACTTGGCTTTTAGTCGGTTGTTCTTACCACAAAGTTCTTAGACAAGAGTTTATGAGTATGATGCTGACCAAAAAAAACACCAGTTATCCCTTAGGTCCCAGGAGAGATGACATTGATTGTAAACTAAGTTGATGTTTTCGAGAAGGAGAGATTCAGAATGCCTTACTCAGCTTCAGACTGCTGACTCAATATTTCTGTGTTGGGGAAAAAACCTATTGATTTCGAAAGCCAACTGACTTCATCTGATTCACATGGAATTGTATAACATTTTGTGCTTGACTCATCAAAACCCAGCAACTGTGGCTTGGAAATGTCTCTCGTATTATTTTGGATGTCACAATAATTTCTGCTCATTTGTCATGACAATGGAAAAACAACTTGCTTTACAACACAAAACTTCATAATTAGACTAATGTACATTATGAATCTTACTGTTTGTATTTTAGTGAACTGCAGAACATACAGGATAGCATTGCCTTTGGTTTCCCAGGGAGATCCTAATATCCAAAGCATAGCGGTATGGAACCTTTTGGAATTTGACTGGTGCATTTTAGGGGACAAAATCACAAGGAGGTCTTATGAAAGCATTGCTTTGGATCTGCAGAGACTTTTGAAATGCAATACTGACATTCAGAAAAGTTATGGTGCTTTAAAAACAGTCTGAATATGGCGTTTATGTGTCTCCAGAGAAGGGGATTCCAGATGTCTGGGCTGGAAAGATCCCTCAGTCCCTTTCTACTTGTTTTCTAGAGCATATATTATACACTTAAAGACATTTGTTTCCATTCTGCTGTGTAATATTATCTTGCCACATGCTGACTTAACAGAAATTATAAAATCTTTTGAAAACGTCTGTTTGTTAATCAATATTGTAATTGGTCCAGAAAAAAAATCTGTCTATGAACTCTTAAGAAAGTTCTCAGACTTTTTGTAGCTTCCTCCATGTGAGACCATTTCACAGCATAAGGGAAATCCATGGTTACTATTAGTAACAATGAAAATATAAAGCTACTTTACTCACAATAAAAGGAATGTTTTGGGGGAAATTATTAGAGGAAAATATGACTCAGTCTATGCTTGTATATTGTGAAATAAATGATACTGTCTCATGACTGGTTTTGCTAAGAAACGACTACAGAATACATGATGCTACTTTTCATTTAACATTGTAAATTCATTCAAAAAGATCCACACATTTTCACACATTGTATGGTATAAAGATCCATACAGTATATAGTATGTATGGGCTCTGTTTACTTGGGTCAGCCACCTAGCATGCACTGTAGCAACCGCATAGCAATGCTCTGAAAGCCACCCATAACATCCTAACATCATGGTGGTAAATTTG
>JAZGTI010015121.1:0-13638 GCA_036877585.1 Botia kubotai
AACATTTAAGTTAGAAGCCTTCAGTTTTTTTTAGATTATTATATTTTAGATTATAACACAAAAAACATTATATTGGCTTCTTGGTTATAATCTAAAATAATAATAAAAAATTTAAAATATATATATATATAATTGTATATAACCTATTGTACAACTGCCCAAAAAACATATACATATAGTCAATTGTAAAACCCTACGCAGTAAATAATGGTTCTTGATAATAAGATTATTGCATTATTCATTGTAGAATTTAGATCTAAAATGATTAGTCTAAATACCTAGTTTGAGTCCTTGAGACTACCCTTTTTAAGCTCTATCTTTAATGCCGCAGATAATAGACGTCTTTCCTTTGTGTGACAGAGTTCAGAACTGAAAAATGACAGGGACAAACTCACAGTGCAGCCACTGAAAGGAACTGATGAGAGTTAGCAAGAGACAGTTAGAAAAACACAAATGAACAGAGCCAGAGTTTATTTTTGCTCTTTTTCCACCTCTTCTGCCCACCTTTTTAGGATTGTTGTTGTTGAAAAAGGTGGGCGATTGTCAGTGGCGGTGTAGCACGTTCACCTGAAAGCATGCTGGGAATTACCCAGTGACGGTTTGAACACTCTTGAAGTCCATACTAAGCTACAAACTGAAGTCTCACTACAGTTTCCACTCTGGAAAGTCTGTATCTCATAAAGCCATATGAATGCATTTAGTGTGGCGAATGTTACGTGCTTTTATGTGAACATTATAAGGGCAAAAAGTGAATTATACCCGTTTATTCTTCTGATGATTTATGTACTTATTTTTGCTGTAAACCCAGTTACCACACTTTATTTTATAATACTTTTAGGATCATTTCTTAGAATTTAAGCCCTATGTGTTTATGTAAGACCTTCATTGTAACATGGATTCTGCTGTTTATATAAAGATTATAAAAGATACATTTATATAATTAAACTTTATTACACTTCTAAAAACTCAATAAAGTTGTGCAGTTTTTATTTCTGGCAGTTAAAGAAAAGGTTCAATGCTCCAGGTTCAATGCAAATTTAATAAACTAAAACTAGTATTAGGAAACTGTAGTACCAAAAAAACACTAAAGACCTAGTGAACAAACTGAAGAATGAAATTCATTTCTGCGGTAATTAACAGTGTGCCACAGGTGCTAAATTAGCAAATTTCCATAGAATTTAGTTTGGACTTCCTCAGTTCACAACAAAAAGCATGTTCAGAAAGTAAAGCACAAGTTAAGCACTTAAAATAAAAATCTATGGGGCAGGACACTGCACCAGAAGAAAAGTTAAAATGTTAAGATGCAGCCACAGACTTTGAATGTAAATGCAGAACTGTAAAAGTTGTATTGATGCATTTCTGGAGCGTTTCTTTAAATACATAAAAGAGAACCTTTTTTAATTAATTTAGTAAAATATCAAGTTGTTTTCCCAGCCCAACCACCCCACCACTCCCCATGTTTTTCCATGCTGTAATTTGGTAAAGCGTGCTATGTCTATGTTTGGGGTCTCTGATGTACTGCATATGAACTTCACATATGAAACATTTTTAGCAGCAGTAACTGAACTCTCAGTGATGCACTGCTACACTTTAAGCTGCCCACACTTACCCACATAGCCAAAAACACTGAAAAGACAGTGTGGAAACTTCATCTGTTGCTCTTCACACCTCATCCTTTATCTATTTCTTCTAAATGCATTGTGCATTTTCCAAAAAAAATTTTTGTTTTTACAAAAAATTTCAGTGAATGAGCGCTTGTGTGTGTTTCTGTGCATGTGTGCACAAAATATTGTGCAACCGTACTTATTAGCTTCAGTATTTACAAAAATCCAAATGTGATAACAGCTTGTTTGAATATCATTAGAAATAATTCACACCATGACATATGACCTGGAAAGTTTTAGCTTTTAAATAATAATGATTAATCCAGCAACAATGTTCATTTGTTTTATTCAATCACGAAAAAAACACCTAAATCGAAAAAAGCTTCTTTGTGGATCTCGCCAACATGATGGAAAATAAAGTATTTATTAAAAACATTACTACTACACATCTAATATATGTTAGCAAAACATTGAGTAATTATGAGAAAGTCAAATCAGAGAACACAGCAAACAGGGGTTTGCTGGGTTTAAAAAGGGTGTGATGTTAAGCCACTCCTGGATATTTACACGTGACTGCCAAGTAGACAGAACCAGAAGAACATTAAAATTCAGTTTTTAAAGGAATAGTTACACACCCTCATATTGTTCCAAACCCTGGGATCCAAAAGATGATGTTAGACGGAATGTTTCTTTTCCCATACCAAAAACCTACGTGACAGGGGGTGTCAACTTTTAGAGAGAATAAAATTACGTCATTTATGTCACCATGCAAAGTTTTCTATTCATGAGGAAAAGAGCAAAATAGACTTCCCTGACAATCTTGCCCTTTGTCATAGATCTCGAATCTCGATCTCTTGCTTAATTAAATGAAATGTTTTATTTAAAAAAATAAAAACGTCAATAGCGGCAAATACCGTAGGTTCACAGGTAACTGAATGCCACGTTTGAACATGCACAGATGTGATCTGAGAGAAAAAACTCTGAAATATATTAAGGGAGAAAATGTCATTGAGGTCAATAATGCAAAAGCACTGAAAAGAAGTGAAACCATACTGTTCAGCAAGTGTGTAAAATTTACACAACAGGTCAGCAACACAAGCATCATGTGGCACCTCAGGGCAACTAGCACACATATGAATCATCTTAACAGTCATTGTGAATGAACAGATTCTATGTTTAACTTCTCCCATGCAAGATTTTGCAGAGCATGCAATCAAAAATGGCTTCTGGTTTTAATACAACTGAACCAAAAAAGTAAAAAAGGTTGTATGTGCAGAATCTGTGCCTAAAAAAACTCCCAAATTCAAAGAACTTGAAACACAGCCAAGATACTTGGAATTCTGAACCTCCCAGGAGGCTTTTGTACATTTTTAAACTCCTGACATTGAATTTGTAATTAGCGACTGAAGGACAGTCTCAGCCTGGAAGCCAAAGTAAACTGTCAGTTACAATGTGCTGTAGTGATATGTTTGCCGTGCCTTGCTTTGGTCATGTTTGAGTCACATTACACGTCCTGCCTTGAATTACTCCTCCCTATATAAATCTCTATTCCCATCACACACATGGCAAACTCGATCCTTTTCCTAAATTCTCCTGTTCTCTCTCCACACCCTCTCTTTTCCTTTTGTTCCATCTTTGCACCATTTTTTTCTGTTTGTTTTAAAGCCTCTCCCATGTGCAGCTTTTTGGCTCAATTTCTCTCTCTCCCCTTATCCAACAATCTCAAAATTCCTTCAGAGTTCTTAAGGAATAGACCCTTCTGGCTCACTTTGACCCCACATCTATCTTTCTTTCTTTTTCCCTCTGTTGCTCTTTCTCTTCATTTGTTTGACAAAAGCAGTACATTTGTGTTGTCAAAATAGGTAACATACAGTAAGAAGCAAAGGAAAGGAGTGCAAGTGAAATAATGAGTATGATTTTAAAATCTCCTCTGTCTCTGGAAATCGAATATAGACATATGATAAAATTTTTTGTTTCCCACATTTTTAGTATGAGAAATTTAGCATGTGTCTCCACTAAAATTTAACAGGTGATCTAAACACATTAACACAATAATTTACACTTTATACTCTTACTGTCCAAAAACATCTGAGACAACGTTGGTACTTAAATACATAGCTGAAAAGTCCATTAGGCCTACTAAACTATGAAGGAGCAACTTTTGGCTTCATCAGTACCAGGGTTGATGTATACTTGGTCACTAAAGGATAAAGGCAGTTTGACAGTTGAACAGAGCCATAAATGCTGCCATTTTCCCACAACAGACCCCAGGCCTGTTCATGACTCTGACAATCCGATTAAGTTTATCAATGGCTGCTATTATAACATCACACATCCAAATCAAACCTGCCACATTAGGAAAAGAACATTGTCCTGCTTTCTTTGTGTTTGTTTGTGTGTGTGGAGGTTATTTAAGAGGAAGGTAGTGCAGCTGAAATTGAAAGCTCACATTTAGGCCAGAGATGTAATCAAATCTGGTTTGATTCATGTGACTTATTTTGCTGGCATGCTCAGCATCAGTTTCCCAATTCTGTGTTTTTATGCAAGAAAATTTGAAAGTTAGAAAGCTGATTCTGTATGAAGCAAGTGGAACAAACCTTGTTTTCTCTGATCTGTCATATAATAGTGCAATAATTATAGCCAAATGTTAGTGTTTTATGCAGTCAAGTTGGAAAGAAATGTGGCCTTGAGCATCACCAAGTTTTACTCAATTAAATATTTTACTTATCTAACTTACAATTGGGACATTTTCTAAATAACATGGTAATGCCACTAGCCAATGCAAAACTCACCATAATTATGCTAGGGGTTATGTAGGTGATTGCCAGGGCGTTTATATGCCACTCTTTCTATGCAGCTGCTAAGGAGGCTGTTAGCATGTTGATAGATGGTTGCTAGGGTTTTGCTATGCAATTGCTAAGTTTTCCAAGTAGTTTAAAAAACAGTCAACAGAAAGTTCTTTAAATCATCTCTTAATTTTAGTATTTTATTTTAACGAATGTGTTTTTTCTTCAAAATGAAAACCATGAGTTTAAATCTCATGTGCACTGACAAATTGATGACTGGACACCATGCCTATAGTTAGAAGTAATGATGCATATGCATTGTGTTGAAGAAGTCTTTTGTGCACTAGCTAGACTGTAAGAAAAGATTTAATTATTTGGATACCTTAGCCTAAGTTTTTTTTTTGTTGACAAGTAAGAGGCTTGAAGAAGTGAATAATGGTTGGGTTGTGTAAGCTGTGCATGTGTGTCATCTATTGTCATCATACTCATCCTTGTTGCATTGCAAACACAAATCAACACATTTGAATATGCCAAAACATATAATATAAAAGGGAAAGAATTTCAGTAAATTTCATGTTTTCATTTGAACTTATTCCTCATACAAAGCTATCTAATAACTTCAGAAATCATGGGATATCTAGGTACTTTTTTGTTTTGTATGATGTTATTTTTAAAGCATTTTCTACAGCCCCAGTCCTCATTCATCCTTTAATATATGGAAAATAGAAGCCTGAGCCTTTTGTGTTCAGCAGAAGAAAAAAGATCATTTTTATATTTTGAACAATGTCATTTTGAAAAAATAATGCATTTTCCACTTAAGTGCACTGTTCCTGTAGTCCACTAACATGTTTTCTAGATTCAGCAATAGTGAAAATCTTTTACCAGCCTCAAACCTCAATTACTGTGTTCCTCTCAAACAAGGTGGAACAACAACATTATATAATAACTACAGCTGTTATCCGGTTGCATGATTCAAGATGCATGTATTTCAAGAGCTTTCCTGTAGCTCAGTGGTTAGAGCATGGCGTTAACAACGCCAAGGTCATGGGTTCGATCCCAGGGATTGCACATACTCAATGTATAGTGATCAATGTGTAGTATAATGCAATGTGAGTCGCTTTGGATAAAAGCGTCTAAATGTGATTGTAGAGTGAAATCAGTATCTGCAACTTTCAAAGCCTTCTAAATTTTAGAAATCTTTCTAATTTTTCCTTATAAATCTTTCTGTTTCCTCTTTGCATAAACGTTCATCATTGATGTACGAAAGGGAGTAAGTGTACCTAAATACATTTTTGTTTCACAGAAATGTGTGAAACAATGTGTGTATATGCGTTACTTTGGTGTCTGATATGTTGAAGTACATTTGATTTTCTGTAGCTTAACCCCCTGGCCCCCTAGGTCCCCTGGCCCTAACAATGCCAAGGTCATGGGCTTTATTCCCAGGGAATGCACACACTCATAATATTTTTTTATAATATACTTTTGCTTCCATGACAGCATGCACCGGAGAGAGAATTAGAACATCTTGTATGCATCAATTCGGAAATCTGACCTTTGATACAAAAGTTTTCATGTTTCATGTTATAAAGTTTACTTATTAAATATAATTTTTTTCCTCCAGAAACCTATACTCTTTGAATTATTTGAAAGGAACAAAGGACAGTTGTCCTTTAATTAGAACTTAAAAGTCAAGAATTTGTGTGATTGTGTTTTGCAGCCAGTGTGGGAAACCTTTCTTTTGACATGTGTATGTGTGTGTGTATTGTCCATTCCCCTTCTGTGCTGTTTCAGTGTCAGATCATGGTCTTGTTATTTTCAGCTTATGCCGGATATGATTTAGACTGAAGGACTGTGTAATTATAACACACAGACACACAAAAACACACACACATTTCAGGGTTTCTGGTAAGACTTCTGGGATCCCCCGGCTGGATGAACATTAGGTGCAGCATAACACTGCTTTAGTTTCATTATACGTGTGCAGTGTATGTATGTGTGTGGGGGGGTTGTCTCTGTTTCCTCTGCTCTAAATATTTAAGTACTTGAAAAGCATGTAGATTATGAATTTGCTGGAACCCACAACACTGTCAACCCTTTTGCAAAACTGTCATTATCAATAAAACTACGAATGTGTTTACATTCTGTGTTTGTACCTACTTTTTTAACATCTGTCACTCAGATGGCACTCGATGGCTTCATCGCAAGTCTCTTAAATATTTGTCTAAAGCACACAGCTTATAATGGTTATTTCTCAAAAGGTATTTAGATGCCTACTTAGACAGGATGTCCACATTTTTGGGCATCATGGACAACTCCCACATTCCATGTGCCTGTAATGACCCAAAATGCCAGGTAGGTATATCTAGGTAGGCAGATCAGTACGTGAGATGTAAGATGGTGATGAGAACTGAGCCAGCAGGCCTCACAAAGGAAATCAGAAACCACTGGAGACTGTCACTGTGTGTCCTGATTTCTGAGAAACAGGTCAGGTAGTGGTTTCAGAGCGTGTGTGGCAAGTGAATACTGACCCATTCTGTTTAACTGAGAAGTCATCACATAAGATGCATATAGAAAATGAATTGAGAAAAACATCTTGACAACAGTGGGTAAGTATAACTGCAAAGATAGCTCTTAGAAAATCTCTAAAATTATATAGAATGGAATAGAGCTTTATTGGACAAGTATGCCTGAGCATACAAGTAATTTGTTGAGTTAAATGTGCATTTGAACAGTGCACATTTACACAAACCACGACAACAAAGGAACTGGACTAATACAAACATAATTATAGTTACAGACATGATTCTGGCTACAAAACCACATTCAGACTCAGTTCAGACAAAAACACAAGAACACATTACAATGTAAAATAGACACAACAAACTTTGCAAATGTATTAAAGTAGTTAAAAAAGCTGTTTGCCCTTACATAAAAAACTGAAATATCATAAACTTATTTTAGTTACTAGAACAACGTGTAGGCTAGTCAATAAAGGCCTTGTTATGAAGGTGGAGAGTAGAGAACTTGGAAGTACACTAGAGTGCAGTGTGGATGTGTGCTAAAGGATTGGCTGCTCCCTCGGCCAATCAAATAACAAAAGAGAAAACAATGCAGGAAGGCAGTCGAGAGACGTCACGCGCTATTTTTGGTAGAGCCCGCCCAAAATTCTATTTTCGTCCGCCTCGGGGGCGTGGCTTAGCGAGGTACTTGTAATAACTCACTTTCTCCTTTTTGTAGCATTGCTGTACACCGCTGCTGCGCTTTTTAATTGCTGTCTTACTATTACCTAAGGATTAAGGCAAGACTTTTCCGAAAAAGTATTTGGACATTTCATCAAGACGAGAAGACTGCTGCAAAACGCAAGGGAACTTACAAGCAAGGGAATATCAACTTGTTGCATGCTTATATCTTTCACAGAAGGTACAGACGTTTAATTGAGGTATAAATTATTATTCTATTTTTCATGTTTGTATTAGTCTTTATAAGGAAGTGGAGTTTGGTTGGGGTTTCCAGTTTAAGTATATGTGCGCACTGTCGTTGCTGAATTTCGGTGTTGCTTATTGAGTCCACTGTCAGTCTATTTTTGCGTATGTTAAGTAGCCGTTATTAATTATTATTTTGAGACTTTTGTGATCAAGCATAACTTTCAACACTGATAATTATTTTAAAAAACTTCGTATGTATGGTTACGTTTAAAGTACAAATAGGGAAAATTAAACTCAGACAAACAACAAACAAATAAAATCTAAAGAGAAATGTAAAGACGTGGCCTAGCTGTCTAAAATAGTTCTTAAGAAACTTTGTAGTTCTCTACATTTACAGGAACCAACATGAATCGCATCCTATTACTTAAATGCAGTTTCATTTTGATTGCAATTCAGCTAAACCCAGTGAGCTGCCTAAACACTTAAGGTGTTTGTGCGCACCTATAATGCCCAAAACTGCTTCTACTTACGTCTGCTGTTTCTAAGCGTTTACTACAGTGGGTATTGTGTTGCTAAGAGCTCATAAGAGGTCATTTCAAAATTTTACCATGGTAATCGTAGTCTCCCCTATATACCATATAGTTAGGCTACTACTGTTTATCTGTTGTGCAAATCAAAATTAACAAATAAGGGACCTATTTCAATGTGTAAATAGCTTTTAGAATCCTTCTGTCATTTTTTCTACCTTTGTTCAATTTGTTAGGTTTACTTTTGTTGTGGCTAATATTAAGATACGTTTTTCCAATAAGTTTTATTGTTGTAACAACTGTTATTTTTGCAGAAACTACGGTTACCATGGTAATTTTTTGTAAGAATGTGAACAACAGAAAATGAAAGATCTCAGAAACATCTCCACTTCTTCTCATCCCACAGATGGAAGCTGTGCATCAGGACTGATCATAGAGTCAGACTGCAGGGACAGTCATTTTTGGGGAGTGACAGGTATGTGTTACTTTATTTCTGAGATGTTTTCGCCTGATTAACCCCATAGAGAACATTATGACATCCACTTGTTTGACTTCACAGCGTACGGCACATTAAATAGGCCAGTTCAGCCAAACCATTTCTTTATGCTGTAGGTAATGCAGTATTCGGACATCTAAACCACACTTGTAAATGTAAAAATATCATTGCATCGGATAACAAAATGTGTTATATGTTATAGATGATTTCACAATGATCATTGGCATTGGCCTGATAGAGCTCAATTTCAGATGTGTTGACAGTGAAGTGTATTTCTTTTGATTGCATCATTCGTAACAGACCCTGTTTGGAGTCTGTTACTACTGTTTGCTAGATATGTAACTGTATAACCTGCACTCTCTAGTACATGGAGATTGATTGGCACTGCTTGACTTTTTATTGTGTCATAAGAGGCTGACTATGTCTACATGAGGCACCTACCTAAACGTTGCTCCATAGCAGATTGGAATTTGTTTTACAGAACTATATACCAGCTAACAATTTTTGGTTTCTAGGACATTATTTTATGGTTGTAAATAAAACCTATAAAAATTTTGTTCCTCAGAATGTTATTATTTGGTTTCCAATAACATGAACCAAGTACTAACATTAGGGGAATGTTTTATGTTTTCTGGGACGCTTTTATCCAAAGCAACTTACAGTTCATTCAAGTGCATGTGCACCCTGGGAATCAAACCCACGACCTTTGCGTTGCTAGCGCAATGCTTTACCAACTGAGCTACAGGAAACACAGGATTATACTTATTAATGATTGGTTAATTAATTTAACGTAAATGATTCTTAACATTGATGGTACACCGACTAAAAGTAATTGTGATTATGTGCATATAAGCAAGACCAAACTGAACAGATTAGCTAATTTTCTGGTTTTGTCCTAAACTACTGGTTTATAAATTTCGATCCCATATTTACATCCATTAATAGCTGTGTGAATGATAAATTGCGCAGATCGCAGTGGGACGAATGCTTGTAGTAAAAAACAACATGATGAAGTCATGGCCAGCAGGGCATTTATAAAGTTTTCCTGGTGCCCGCGAGAGGAATTCGACACGGCTCCTGCTCTTTTGTTCAGCTGTAACCGGGCCCTGTGGACCGCTTATGAAGCCTGCTAATCATTGTGTTTCAGAATTGCTGAGCTTTTGTCTTTCACATTATATGATTTATGTAGCCCCTATGACATCTGACACTCTTATGACAGAGGGTCTCAGTCATAGTTTATAATACAGATGATTTAGGGTAATATGACTGAATCATATTGGTTCAGTAACTAAACCACCGTTTATCTTAACTAGCTCCGAAGGAATTGCTTTTTAGTGTCGGCAAGCAGTCTGTCATTTTAACATGTACATACAGCACCATCTTACACTTCATTGCGTCTTAATGTCTTTGAAATGATTTCTACTCTATTAATAATCATCTATCATAATTTAGACCACTAAATCAGTGTCATGTCTTTTAATTATTTAAGTATATTGTGTTTTAACCTCTTGTTTTCAGTACCAGTATCTTAAAGTACGTAGTCTGTATTTAAGACATTGTAGAAATTGTCAATGCATGTCAATGCATAAATTTTAAAAAGGTTTGTACCAGGTAACCTCAAAATGTGGTCACATGTCAACTATCTAATTTTAAGTAAAAAATATAATTTATTATGACAGAATCAGCCTAATTACATCAAGGGTACATCAATGAAAGTAATTTTTAAAGGTCAGGTCAGGTACAAATAGCTTAAGGTGCCCTAAACTCCTTAAGGCAACTGCATGTTTGGACATTTTTACAATGTACCATTGGGATTTCATGTTTCTTGGAATTGGTGTACCTGTGGGGCAGCATAAAGGGACTCTGGATTATTTGTTAGCTGTCAGAAATGATGGGAGGACGTTCATTGTGCGGTATTTTTTGTGTTAGGACAAGAGAGAGACAGGGGAGTCAAGTCTACAATAGTGAGATTGTTTTTCAGGGAGCTGGCGTAAAGATCACATTTCCTGTTACTGACTGAAAAGAGGGTCAGCTGACACCAGCCTCCTTCACCACTGTGACTGTCATTACTACTCAGATGAAAAAAGCGCTAACAGTTTCAGGGCATAAGTTAACGCTTAACTTTTTCAAGCATCACTCACACAACCTGTGGTCAGACGAGATCTGTGTTAAAGTTAATCCGTTGGTCACGGTACTGAAACCTAAGCGACAAAGACGTTGGTCACGGTACTGAAATCTAAGCATTGTGAAGCAGTGATGAGGATGGTTCTTTCGTAAATCTGAGCTTTCTGATTCATCCAGGATGTGTCTCATCTGAATCAGCTATTAGCAGGAGCACAATCCAGTTTTTTGGTTAAAGGGGTTGGACTGACTAGTAGTGCACTAGTTGATTAGTTCGAATTGAATTGGTTGACTTATATAGTCGACTTATAAAGTTGTCAAATAGTCAAATAGTCAACTATGTTATCATAAGTGAACTTGTAGTTATAACCAGCAGTCTTACAAGCACAATTGGTTGGTGTATATGATACAAACTGTGTAGACTCGATCCAGTGTTCTTAAATCGCTGGGAATGAACTAATCCCGTTTTCCCAGAGCAGCCCACGCTGGCATGCTGTTTTTAGAAGCAAGTTCAGCCGAGGTCTGCAAGGATCAGAACGCTGTGTTTGACCCCCCGAATGTTTGGAGACAAGGAAGTGTTTGAACACAAAGGTGCTCATTTGTTATAGCGTACAGGACAAAAAGAGCTCAGTGTACCAGTGTGAATCGATGTGTGTGCATGTATGTGTGTGTGTATTTGAGGTTACAGGGAATGTTAATGTTCTCTCTCATTGTTGGAGGCTCAGACAGAAGTTCGTGAGGCTGCATATGTATGAGATGTGTTTCTGGCGAATGCTTTCCCAGAACGGTTGTTAAATTAAAAGAATCCACGAGAAAGAGTACGTACAGCTAAAGAGAAGAAGAAGAGTTACAGAGAGAAGGGGAAATACGCTCAGAGAGGTGTCATTATGTGCATTTTTGTGTCCGCTCAAAAGTTGGTGGAGTTCAAACGCCGAATTACACTGTTGAGTGGCGCCATTTTGAGTATGCTCTAAATTGTGGGTAGACAACCTCCAGTGTGCCTCTCTCTCTCTTTCTATTTTTCTATGTCTCTCTCTCTAAAAAGTGATTTACAATGAGAGCAGAACTATAGCACAGTTAATGTTTTCATGCCTTGAGCAAACATACATAAGCCAGAAACATACTGTATGCAAAAGCTTGCCTAATGCATGGCAAGCATGCAGTTCCATTATACATATTTTAGCCATGTTTCTGCATTACTGCGGTGGTAACAAATGTAAGTAGTTTGTTTGCGACCCAGTTTACTTCTGTGAAAAGGATATTTGTTTCAAAGGTGGAGTAAGATATTTGATGAAAGACAATGTCTTTTCTTTGGAATAATGTGTGTGTATTGGAAAAGTACATACATTTAGATTTCAATGTTGACTTTATTTATACGTATTAATATTATGGAGCTTAGCTATGGTCATAGTTTAACTTACTTACTAAGACATTACAGTTTTTAACTGCTCTAATAGCAGTTTTTGCTGACCGTAGACAGTTTAGACAACATTGAATTGCATTTTAACACATTTCACATGCAATCAAGCTTACGTAACTAGAAGTGTTTCACACATTCGTGCACAAAATATGTTTGAGGCCATAGATGGTCTCCATTATTGAGGCAGACCATTCAAACCCAGTACACACACACATAGACATGACCCCACCTGAGGCTGTCCTGCCCCTTCACCTTCATCACAGTATCTACAACATCAGACACATTCCTTTCATTTTCACATTAAGGCAGTCAGTCTTACTGCTGATAAAATGCAGTCTCACATGCGCACACACACACATCCATGGTGATGTCTAGTAGCATCAGCTGACTGGTGTGACTACACAATCTGCTTATAACTTCTCAGTCTATGTTAGCAAGGAGGCCACATGGTATAACATGAAGTAACAAAGTCAGCAGCCTGTCTGCTGTCATTTTTGCAAGAGCTTAAAAATATTAAACAAGTTCAGTTATTTGCAGTTGTTTTTAACTAGAGGACCTTGTGACAATAGGTATGTGTGTTTTGGGGAGTTCTTCAAAACTAAGCTTTTAGAAGTTGGTACATATACCTCAATTCTCCCCAGTGACAAGTTTATATGACAATCAAATGGAGACTTTTGTTTGTAGCACTCACATGTCTGTAGATTTTCAGAGGAGACCTCAACAACGTCTTAAACTGTACTATCATTTGCCTAAACATCAATATCCACAATCAAAAGTCAGAGATTTCAGTGTGAATTCATACATTTCTTATCAAATTATTCCAAAACCAACATCTAAATTAAGCTCTGTATCATACTGTAACAGTCCAATTTGTGTATAGTTTTGCTTATTCTAAAAGATTTTAGGAGAAAAATCTTATACAGAAGTACAGAGGAACTTAAAAGAAACAACTGCGATTAGAGCTGGGCGATAAAACGATAACGATATGTATCGCGATAGACACGTGCTCGATATCAATAAAAAATGTGTTCGATAAAACGTTCGATATTTTTTATTCTTCATCGGAAGAAAACAGAGGTTGCGAAGCAAGTTTGGTTGCATTAACAAAGGCACTCGATCTCTGGTAACCTAGCAACGTAGGGAGTGACACGCTAACAGCCAATCATGTAACCGTATCAAGTTTGAGTGCGCCATATTGCAAAGTAACTATACCACCCCTGCTTTACTACTGCTTACCATATACGCGCGTCCTTTCTTAT
>JAZGTI010015122.1:0-13638 GCA_036877585.1 Botia kubotai
AGTGACTGTATCTCACTCCACACATCCAGTCCACATTTCCGAACATTAGTGGATGGGAAAATTTCATTAAATAATGACCTAAATTGTTCTTGGTGCTTTAACAAAGCTGTTGTATAGCTTCTGAAGAAAGTGCTTTTATATCCTATTAAGAGATTAACAGACATGCACGCCGCAGTACAGACTGTATGATAAAGAGCTGTGTGAAAGAAAATTCTCCAAAATTTACTTTGTATTCACAGAGCCGAATACAGATTTACAGGCCGCAGGTTTACAGTAATATTAGAGTGAGTAAATAATAACAGTTTTCATTTTTTAAATGAAATGTGTCGTGAAATATTTCCAATAAAGCACATGTATTTCATTCTGCATTTCCCCTCACAGATTCACAGATTCAGAGAAATGTTCTCCAAGATAAAAGGAAACGTTCTCAAAACATTCTCTTAAAGTTCTCTCAAATGTATTAAAAACATTCTTGCAGTATTATATATCAAAATGTTATTCTTGTTATTTTTGTAAGTTGTTAGTGGAATGTTTTAAAAACGTTACAGCATTAAAAACTGTTTGAATAATGTTCTTATAACCTAGAATATTCGAAATACCATTTTACACAAGTTTAAATAACACGTTTTTGTTACTTAATGGAAACATTAGGGAAACACTCTCTTATAATCTAAAATTGGTTTCAGAAACGCTGATTTCCCCGACAGCTAAACATCATTAATAATTCATAAGGATTTTAACTTTAAATCCCAAATATCAGACACACGTACAATACTAATCAGCATAATTCCAGCATAATCCCCACCAGATCGTTATAACAGTATTCAAATTATAATAAAGTACAATAATGTAACGGCACAGTTGTAATTTACAGCCACAGAAAAAAATGGGTGACATTTAATGACACTGCGAATGTGACAGTTCTGAGAGTCCTTATGTAACAGTATTAAGACTGTAAGATTAGACTTTTCTTTGCAGTACAGAATTGGTCTACTGGCAGAGCATTGTGCTGTAATAATAATATTATTGTTTTGTACAACAAAGGGTGAAGATGTCCCAGATAACAGGGTATGTTCTTGCAACGTTTTTACTGACCGTTGGTCAGAACATTCAGTAAAAATACTCTTGGAGTAACATTAGTAGATTGCTTATTTAATGTTATATCTCATATATATAACGTTATTCCTAAGTAGTCAGTGGAACATTTAAAAAATGTTACATAATTAAAAACTAAAAAATATTTGAATAACTAAATAATACTAAAATGTTTGAGTAACGTTCTTATAACCAAGCAATAATGTTAATACAATGCCTAAAAATTGACTTAAACATTTCTAGAACTTTCAAAATAACATTTTTAATGTTTTTGTTACTTAATTGTTAAAATAAAACGTAAATGTTACAAAAATATCGTTAGCTGGGAAATACAGAAATGAAAATTGTTAGATGAAATGTATAGAAATGATTTATACCTGATTACAGATGTTTATATCGACGCCGGTCTTCAGGTAGTCAAGTACCTTCTCAAGGTTCCCCGCCCTCGCCGCCCGCAGGTAGCTGGCATTGCTGTCCGACTGCGAGTGACAAAGAGAACGACAGAGAGACAGGTGATTATTTCTGCTGATGGGGGTCAAAGGTGAAATCCAGGGCAACTGGTCACACATGAAGATCATACTTGATCAGCAACAACCAAAAACTTCCCGGCTTGCATAAATTAAAAAGGCAATAAAGTGATTCCTACCAACTCCATCTACACACACATTCGGGGAAACATCAGCTTTAGTTTTAGCGGTTCGCGACGTCCTGCAGTGAAGCTACGATCCCACACCGTGTTGCTCACGACACCTAAAATGTTTGGCAATCCATCTTTCATCAGATATCACAGCATTACTGCTAAAGATCCAGACGCGCCAGATTTAGATTCAGAACGCCAAAAAACGGCTATTATTCTGAAACAAGTTCCGCCCACATTCCCTCCTGATCTTTCAATCTCTCATGCTGGATTTTCTTCACTTCTCACAGCTGTTGTCTTCAGAAGGAGAGAGTTGTCTGGGCTTTGTTACTCCACGCGTATGTGTAGGATGAGAGTGATTTGGGAGAAAGCAAGCAAGTCTAGCTACATGATTTTGTGTGTGTGTGTGTGTGTGTGTGTGTGTGTGTGTGTTTGCCACGTGAATTTGTCAGCCTGAGTTTGATTCAGAGACACTGTGCTTGACATAAACGGACACACAGCAAAATTTTGAGACAGTACACCACACACACACCACACACACACGCACGCACACTATCAGAATAAAAGGATAGGAGGAGGTTATCAGTGAGACTCACATGGGGAATTCCTCTAAATCAAAGAGGCTATATTTAGGTTCCACTAAACCCAGGACAAACCCCTCCTCGTATCCATCCTCAAAGCGTGTGTATATGTGTGTGTGTTGGCAAGAAGATCTGGAAAGACAGGGGACTCGCTTTCCAAAAAGCACCTCATCCTTGTTTGACAAGCAGAGGCTATGTTGAAACAATATGAAGATAAACAACATTCATATTTGTCTACTGAGAGATACTGCCCACACAGTAGAGGGCAGATGAGAGACATGTGTTTCCGTGTGTGTGTGTGTGTCTGTGTGTGCGTGTGTGTAGCATTATTTCTGGCATTAGCCAAAGTCGTCATCTCTTCCTATTCCACAGGGAAACCACAATTTCCTGAGTGTGTATGTGCATGTATCACTTAACACTTTCAGTCTGAGCTGTATAAAATGATGGATTAAGAGCACACACAAAGACGCCTTTGAATAGAGGGTAAAGCTCACAGTAAACAAATTCTGCCCTCCACCACACACCAAATAATAAAAAGAGCCAGAAAGTGCTGCACTGTGTGTGTGTGTGTGACTTTTTTCAGTTTTTCCTGTTATCTCTGAGTTAATGAGTTTTTTCAGCTTGTCACCCATAACTTCATCCCTGGAGGATTCAGTCTGTGAAAAACACAAACCCACTCACACCCACTCTTATACACATTTGCAGTTTAAGAGCACCAAAGAATATTACTACATTAAGATACATTATTACAGCTTTTCTGACTTCACGTGCATCCAATAATGTGAGATAGATTTCTTACACAAGAGTCAACCTCTCACATCTGTACTGTCATCTTATTGCCCTTGAACAGGACTCGTAACCCCTGATTACTCCAAGAGGAGTCTCTGTGCTATAAAAATAATATAAGCTTAGGATAAGCTTTAGTGTCTAGTGGATAGTGTCTTTTCAATGACATGTAACTGACTGATTTAATGCTAAACCCAGTCAGTGGTGCTTCAGTCTGTGTTACATTACATTAACATGGTAAGTTGCGCATGCATTACCCAGCAGGTCATGTGTTTGACAGAACCTAACACCACAGTTAACCTCCACTGGACCTCTACGATTTCCATTTATTAATGCAATGTGACCAGTGCGCAGCTTGAGAGTTTGTCAACCTCCCTGGTATCACATATAAACCAAATATTCTCCTATTCCCTCAGCAGATATAATAAATATTTTCTCAGTGAGTAAAACACAGAGGTGGTTTGTGGGAGAATCCTGGAAATTTGGCAAAAATGTCTCGGAATTCTCGTGACTGAAAGGAAAGGCAAACAAAAGCCCTTTGTGAACACGGCTAATGATTTGTGTAGTTACTTTTACGCAAACTTTACTTTCAGGCTGCTGCTAAATGCTCCAGGTTACCCGTGACCTTCACCTCTTGTTAACAATTTGTTGCAATTTTTATTAGACTGCATTACTGCAACAGATTCTAAAGATTCTGACTCGTTTTGAACACAGTGGACACTTACTAAACATCTGCTTTTTTGTGCTGGAAATATTTTAGTTTTAATTCGCATAATAGTTTGTTGCGTTTTCTGAGCAAAATATTATCCAATATCATTTCTAGGCGTTGCTATGTGGTTGCTAAGGTGTTCTAAAAGGTTTTTAGCTCAATGTTAGGTAGTTTCTAGGAATCTTAAGGTGGTTGTTTACATGCCCGAGTCACAGCCTGCTACAAAATTTTGATTATATTTATGTCCCACGATACGAGTTAAGTTCTCCCTTCAATGTAAATCTGTTTAATTTAATTAAAAATAAACGAGTTTATTATTCACCAGGTGAAAATCGTTAGTACATCGTCTTAAAAACTGGACGATTTGAACATTCCTAGAACATTCAAAATAATATTTTGTAATGTTTTTGCTACTTGGAAACGTTAGGAAAACAACGTAAAATTGTTAGCTGGGACAGACAACCCTCTGCTTAGCATGCGATATGATTTAGGTCAAGCACCACTATATATATATTTCCTCTTGACCCTGACAGGTCTAGCTAACTTTTTCTGAATGCTCAAGGTGTATAATTTTTCTCAAGCATGTGAAAGAGCCTCTGTGTTTTAAAATGGCAAACATCAATATTTCAGTGTGGGAAATTTACAGTATGCACAGTGCAGTGGAAACCCTTAAGTGCTACCACACACACACACACACACACACGGTTACAGATACACCAACACACACCCAATGGAGTTACATAAGAGACAGTGGCTTCTCTAGGGACAGTGGGTATTAAAACATAAGAAACACTGGACGGAAGAAAAACTGAGAAACGAAGAGAAAAGGTCACACTCGTACAACTGATATACACGTTGTGTCAGCCTATTGTATAAGGATGACAAATCTCTCATTACCTCTTAAAAAGGAAAATGTCAATGTCCATACAGCTGTTGTTCATAGGAGAAAAAGGCAGAGAGAGAGAAAGAGAAAGAGAGAGACAGAGAGAGAGAGGGATGAGCGCACCAGAAAAAGCAGTTTTTGAGTACACTAGCATGTAGGTGGCCTAAAAGCTAACACACAACTTAAAAGCCACAAAACACCTATTTTGGATTCAGGAGTCCCTAAAACACAACAACACCTTGTTTTACGAAGACATTCTGCTCACTTCTTCCCATCACTTTACATCAACAGAACGCCATTCGTTTCATCCACAAACCGTGAAGAGAGGCAGCTACAAAATTCTAAAACTCATCTTCCCCTCATTTTCTCTCTCTGTGCCTCCCGTCTCCCCACCAGAGTCTGTTAAATACCTAGATAAGCAGTGAGCTCAAATACCGCATGATCGGCAAAACAAGAAAGCTACCAGTCAGTGTGGAAGCAGACAGGGTGACTACACACACACACACTCACAAACACTCTCTCTCTTTCACACACACACACGCACACACACTCTCACAAACACTCTCTCTCTTTCTCACACACACACACACACTCCTGTTTTCTAGAGACATACAGCATCAGCAGCACTTCTGGAGATAATGTAGCACACGTGTGTGTTGTGATCTACAGTCAGAAAAGACCAGTTGAGGTCAACTTTACTGCCGCAGATCTCTCAGTATTTATTGTGATGTATTGAAGAGTTGAAGAATCTGAATCATCTGCTGTAGGTTCTGTCCTTCACCAGGACTTATCATACACATACGTTTTTTATACATTTTTATATAAGTTATCAGAATTATAAATATCATAAACTTTAACACCAGCCGTACCCCATGCTTGGTTTACCCTTAAAGCATACTTTAAAAATATTTTGAATAAGAGAATAAGTATTTACAGGGACTAACCAGATCAATGTTGGTTAGCAAACACACGCTGCATCTCTCCACCCTGCGACCTGTGCCTCTACCTAGCTTCCCTTTAAAACATACATGGTCACACACACACACACCAAAATCATTATTATTAATGTTGTCTAATGCAATGTCTGCCCAATGCCACATTTGTGTGTGTGTGTGTGTGTAAATCCTATCCAGAGGTCTAGCACAGTTGAGTATGGCACAGAGCCTGGATCCTTCAACTATCAGGACACTGTGTACCTGTGTTAACACACACACACACACACACGTCCCAGTCAAATTCCCACTTATGTTACAAACACCAAGGTCAGTAGAAAAGCACTAGAGCAAAGATAGAATCTGAGGGCCTGACCCATGTGAATGTTGAATGCTACTGCTAATAACACAAATGCGCAAGGCATATCTGATTCAGCAATGCGATACAGACATGTGACAGCAGAGCTGCCCTCCAAGCAACGTAAATCATTCCCCGATATCTACTTGAACGTTAAGCAGAATACTGCAAACAAAATACAGAAATTTGAGCCCAATCAAATCTACCAGAGCTATAGGAGAGATTAAAAACCGGACAATGTCTAATAAATATACCAGAAATATGATCATATCATTTGAAGCACTGACATACCATTACAAACAACAGAATCTTTCATGGATAGATAAATAGCATAACGGCAGGTAAATAGCATAAGCATTGCAGGGCTTCATACACAATGACACAAGCATCTTCAACCAATAACTTTTCCCCAACCCACACACTTCCCAACCATTCCCAACTCTCCCATTTAAAACAACACATATTTCCCAACCATTCCCAACTCTCCTATTTAAAACAACACATATTTCCCAACCATTCCCAGTGATTGAGAGTACTTACGGGAGAAAAGTATTCAGCAGCCTCTTCCACCGCCATTTATCCTGCAGTCGCACGGAAACCTGATCACTTATTTCTCCAGCTCTGCGGCCAGCAAGGTGCCATTCAGTCATGTGACATGCAAAAATGCCCAGACAGCAGGATGCTCAAAGACACACTTTCACCTGATGTGTGCAAGTGCGGATACAAGGATACAGCGCTCC
Source organism: Botia kubotai (assembly GCA_036877585.1). Classification (NCBI taxonomy): domain Eukaryota; kingdom Metazoa; phylum Chordata; class Actinopteri; order Cypriniformes; family Botiidae; genus Botia; species Botia kubotai. Next base: position 6,722 of record JAZGTI010015122.1, read on the forward strand.
TCTATATCACTGTAAACAAAGTCACTTTGAATCCAGTTCCTCTTTTTTCCTCGTTTTTTTAACGCTCTGTCTATCCTCTTTTTTAACTTGACCTCTCCCCCCTCTGTCAAACAAATCTTCTCAGTTTTTCATTCATCGTCCACAATTGCTTTTAGAACTTGTGACAACACAAATCATCTCTTACACAGCAGCTCTCTTCCTTTCTCTCTCTCTCTCTCTCTCTCTCTCTCTCTCTTTTTGTTAACCTACTGTCTCTTTATGTGCCAATTGGGAACCAGAAATCTTTCCATTCTTCCTTTACACCGACACAATGGGAATCATTTACATTACTGTAATGTTTTAACGCACTCAATCTCTTTTATTCTCTCTCTCTTTCTCTCTCTCTCTGTACACACACAGAACACATAGGTGGGGGTCTCTGGAATGGTGATATGAGGTGTAAGGGGGATCCAAATATAGCAGCTGAATCCAATGCTTTTTCTAACAGGCTCCCTCCCCTTGCCTCTGTGGTTCTATAGTTCCCCCCACCCTAAATACCCCTGGTGCATGTGGTTGGTATTGTCTGAGTGCTTATCTGCTCAGTTTTTTGACAAAAAGGAGTGTGTGTGTGTGTGTGTGTATGTATGTGTGTTTGCACGTTTAGGACTGGTGGGGGTTGGTTTCTGGAAGTGAATGCAGAGTTCATGGTGCAGCTTAATAAAGGATTAGGGGACATTTCCCTCTAGTATTAGGGCCACAAAAACACACACCCAGCCCCCCCGTGTCACTGACAAAGGGACAAAGTGTGTCACCCATTACACAGTGAAGCATGGGTCTCTGTTTTTTTGTCAGTACTCTGTGTGTATCGTAGTGTGTGTGTGTGTGTGTTTACATATACTGTTCTGCTGAATGTACTGGTGTTTATTACTTTCCATTGTGTATTTTCACTATTGTAGACATGTGTTTATTAAAAGGGGGAGTGACCTAATACTGTGTGTGCGACAGTCACACTGTGTGTATGCCTGGAGGACTAATTTATAATGTGATTTTATGTCTAATTACTTAACTTACATATTTTAAACATACACTAAAAATATGTAAGCTAAATTAAAGCATACCAACAAATACATCTCTATAAGATGAATCTCAGTTAGAACACTCTCAATGATTATTCTCAATTACACTCACAATTCTGTATTACAGTCAAATTGTCTTAGAAAGAAATACAACAAACTATTTGCATCATAAAAATGCCACAATGCAAAAAATCCTAACAGCAATTACAATAGTCTTCTTTTGTTTTTATACATTTCTGCCTGTCCTTAAAAGGCTTCTTATAAAAACCATTGTTAAAAAGCTGCTACAAAACATTTTTCATACAGTTTATAAAACATTTTTGCACATAAAACAGTTTTTTATAGTTGTATGTATGTATGCTACAGCTACTCACATAGAAATCTTTCTCTCTTTTAAGACATACATTTGTATGTGTACAGACATTCGAACATACAGGCCTGCATACACTCAGTTTGATTATGCAGAGAGGTATCCCATGATGCATTGGGGGTGCATGGCAGGTCTTCTGGTTCTGGGATGGTGGTGTTGCTATGGCAACAGAGGAGGAGGGGAGAGAGAATGAAATGAAGGAGTTCAAGATGTTCAGTCTCCGTGGTGATGCTTTCCCATAATGACCTCTACCGCCAGCCAATCACAGTGAATGTGTAACAGTTATCGCACACTCTCTCAAACACACACACACACAGATGTTTTCAACACATGGCAATACCTGCTTTAAACCTATGAGGTTTTAAAGAATTCCATTTTTTTTGGGTGAACTATCCCTTTAAGAAATTCCAAAGAAATTAAGGCTATAGAGAAACAAACAAGCTTCACTCATATATAAACAAACACCAAGTCACATTTTTGCTTTTTGTCTAAATGACTGAATAAAAATCAGGGCTCAACAAAGGAAAACATTATAGAATCAGGATTCAGTGATATTTGGCATTTAGGTTGCCTGTAGATTTACAAATAGTTTGGACGTGAGCGATGCGTCAGGGTGTCTGTAGTGCCTCAGTACGTGTGTTTGTTGTATGTTGTTGTCTTTGTGTTCGGCCCACTATGTTTGCTGAAAATGTGAAATTTAATGCCTGTTGGCAACAGTCCTCTAACGTGCAACACAGAGAAGCAAAAAGAAAAGTCTGTGACAGACACGCAGCAAATGAAGTGAAAACTGGACTAGCACAGAGTGACTGCAAAGAAACATCAGAAATGATGACATCATCAGAATATGCCTGATATTTAGAATCACACTGGGCTCTAGTGGAGAGATACGATACTACTCTCTCTCTTTCTCTCTGTCTCTCTCTTTCTCTCTTTTTCTTCATCACGAATACAGATACACAACAGCATCAGTACACCTATCTAAACGCTACTTCTCGTTTAATTTGAAAGCTCATTGAAATGGCACAATGTCCAGCCATTGGCACAAACTCTGTTCGTTTAGAATAGTCATTAATAACAGACCCAGATTCCTGTCTGCTTTAAGTATGTACCGCATTAAGTCTGTACCGCATTAAGTCTGTAAAGTATGTACCGCATAAGTATGTACCGCATAATGTCTGTAAAGTATGTACCGCATAAGTATGTACCGCATAAGTATGTACCGCATAAAGTCTGTAAAGTATGTACCGCATAAGTATGTACCGCATAAGTCGGTCCAGGTGATGACACTTCAAAATGTGACGGTAGCGTGTAATTTTGCAATAGGGGTTTATGCCATATCAAGTCTACAATCAGCCAATCAACACCTCGGTGAATCAAATAATCTATCAGTGATGTGTTGGATAGCTCATGTGAGTTTGGGCAGCTGGAAGCAGTTGAAATTCTCTCATGTTCTCTCTGAGGGGCAGCAGTTAATGTGTGCCGGCATGCATGAACTTGCAAGAGTGTGTGTTGTGTGTGTCTCGAGAGGCAGAACAGCAGTGTGTGACCCAGAATCATGCTTCTCCAAGGCATTTATCATTACAGTCTCTTCAACTGTTCTCCGCAAAACCATATTCAAGACACACACACACACACAGAACTAATAGAAATAAAATGAGGAAACACACTGTCTAAAATGTGTGTGTGGCCTCAGCATCCAGGTGCAGGCAGCCTCCAGGTGTGGGATATGCGCGCACACACACACACACACACACACACACATACATACACACGTTTATCTCTTTATCTTAAAATAAAATGAATATATTTTCTATAGGAGATTAACTACTAAAAAAACTACATGTTGGAGTACAAGTACAAAGAAAGTACAATGTCCAAATTTCAATGCTAAGTCTCATATATCTTAATGAATCTTGTTTTAATGAATATTTTCTGAGCACATCAGATACATGTTGCACAAAACATGGAACCAACATAATGAGGAACGAACATGGGTGTGCACATCTGAGCCCGAGCCCGCAGTCTGTTATCTAGCGCTCCAACAGATCTCCAATAGTTCAAGTGTTGTGTACGGTCTACAAAACTGTCTACAGAACGTAATTTTAAACACCAGCAACACCAGTGGTGAGGACTAGAGACTTCATCTCTAACCAGCTGTAAACCCAGATTAGCTGGATTTTCATTATAATATCACTGGAAATTTAAAGTAAGGTGAGAGGGATAATCGCATTCCCCGTCATTAAGCAGGAGAGAAGAGAGATGGTTTAACTTCATTAAAACAGGACAAGGAAAAAAACAGAAGCCTTAAGGTAAAAGAGCTTACAAATATCTAAAGATATTATACTGTACAATACTGTAAATCGGATAAGGAAGGCAATAAAGGAGATAAATGAGCAAAAGGCTACAGCTGTGATGTAATGTGGATGTTTTTAATCATTTGGTAATTAGTGACACAGAAAGGGATGGAGAAAGAGAGAGGCAGGGATAGAGAGAACGGTGTGAAATTTCTATGCAGCTAACAGGGAACGTTCATGCAGTAACATCAGTAGAACGTTTTTTAACATCCTGAACTATAGTTGTTAGTGGAACTGTTTGACAGAATAAAAAATCTTTGAATAACGTTCTTATAAGCAAGCAATTGCGTTAATACAATATCTAAAAAATAGACACATTAGGAACGTTCCTAGAACATTCAAAACAATATGTTTCTGTTACTTAATGGTAACGTTAAGGAAACATTCTAATATAAAACTGTTAGCAGGATAGGTTGGTGTAACACAGGTTCAACAGTGTCACAGGAAGTCACACAACACTCCAGAAACAGCCCAAAAAAACTGTAAAACATTCAATAACAATCATTTCAATGCACATTGTATTATTGATTTTAAATAAACAGCAGTTCCACAGGGAGCGCTGCTTATACAGTAAACACACATGCAGGAAATGATAATGTCCGTGAACTTCGTACAAAAAGATTGTAGTTGATTTTAATTCCAGCAACTATCAAAATATGACCAAATTAATATATGAATTACAAAAGAATTGAGGAAATTAGGAAAATGACACAAAGCTAGAAACCCTTATCCAAAACGATAAATACTGCCTCATTTGTGCATGTAAATAAACATGTTCTGTTTCTAACACTTTTCTAACGGAGATCAAAATATCAGAACTGTGCACACGCTTGATGAATGACCACCACACAGTCCTGTGTGTGTGTGTGTGTGTGTGTGTGTGTTGCGTGTGTGTGTGGTGTGTGTGTGTGTGTGTGTGTGTGTGAGTGATATCTGGCACTCTGACTGCAGCAGATGAGAGAGGAGGGAAAGGCCATCTGCCTGTATTACTCCCCCCTGTGCCCCCAAACACAAACACACATGCACACAATACACACCTCAAAATATCTCCAATGTACACACATGCTGTTTGAAGACTATGAGTCAAGATATTGCATCAGTCTCTATCTTCCATCCTAGAAAGAGACTGGACGGTTGATTGGTAAAAATGTATTTCAACAATAAGAATAATGGAACAACACTTGCTTATTTTGGTGCCCATCTGTATCTTCAGGTTATTGTTCTTTAACTTTATTATTTCACTTTATATTACTTTATATTAATATTAACACGGTCTATAATAAATCAACTGATGCAAAGAAACGTAATACACATTTAGTCTTACTGTACTTTCAGACTAGAGTGAATGATAATTCAGTACATTAATGCATTCGGCAGACACCTTTATCCAAAGCGGCCATTTGTATTTAAACCTGTGACCTTGGCAACCCACTGCACTTTCTTTACACACTTTTCCTTTGTTTTCACGAACTGAAGGACGAACCGAAGTTATTTTCTGCGGCACCTGAGTTTAACTTATTTTGAACCTGGAACAGTACTTGAAATAGACTCCATCAATAATTTTCCAATCAATATTTAAAAAAAAATCACAACCCATGTTCTAAGCTAACCACAATCCATTATATAATCACTCAAAAGCAACATCACACCGCTCGCAAGCTATGAAAACATTGCCACATATCATAAAACTTTAAACAGACTTTGTATTGCTGCCTTTTCAAAGACACACACACACACGCCTCTGCTGGGTTTACAGTAAGGGAGTTTAATAAGGGCAGACGACTGGCTGCTGCCCTGAGAGTGTGCCCATACAAAACACATTGCTGTGAACAAGATCAATAGAGCACTGCAGGGTAATAGACCATTATCAGACAGAGTATCTTTGATTGGCATTTACAGGACTGAAGCAAATGATCTGAACAGACTTACAGCGCAGAAATGCAAGACGGACTGAAAGAAAAACCAAGACATAAAGGATCTATATTTAAACATTATATTTTCTATCTATCCGTCTATCTATCCATCTGTCTATCTATCCATCCATCCGTCTATCAATCCATCCATCTATCCGTCTATCAATCCATCCATCTATCCATCTGTCCGTCTGTCTATGGATTAACTGGATTATGGAAGCCTACAGCAATATTTATATAAGCCTACAGAAGCATATATCAATATTTAACAGATATACTGTAGCTTCTATATAAACAAACACACTCGCACACGCATGCACGAAAGGAAATGCACAAATGCAGGAAGACAGTGTTTAAAGTTGTATGTTATGAAAAATTGAAAGACTGTTATTTGTAAGTGTCGTAGAACCACTGTTTTTTTTCCTCTCAGGGTAATAAAACCACAGACCGCTTACTGATGCATGCCTCTGCGCAATAAACTGGGACACACAGCATATTTAATTGACATTTATATAACAGTAATGTTATATAGCTTAATGCAGAACAGGCACACAAGCACAAATAAATATTACCATGAACACCTGTTTACACCTCTTGTTTTGTTTACACCTGTCTTCTCTCACTCTTTAGCATCTGTTAGTGTTGTATCACATAATAATAGACACGGTTATGATCACACATGCAGTAATTCAGTGATCTGCTCTGAATGAATGAATGAATAAAGAACTGGTAAACAGGAGGGATGCACATCTTTGATTAAATAAACATGAGCTATTCAAATCAGTGCAAACCAGGAAAAATGTAAGTAGCTCGGAGGAGATTCTGTGTATACACCAGTCAATGTGGTAACAAAGCAAAAAGGAAAATGAAGGAGAGAAAATAAAGGAGAGAGATTGAAAGTGAGAGTCACCCAGAAATCCATCACATAACTGATGATGCTTTGATCAAATGCAGACAGACACATACATATGCAGCACGGAAGCTGGATGGATGGATAATGGACCCTCTTCAACCTCTCCAACAAAATCACCCTCTTCATCTTTCCTTCCATCTATGTGTGTGTCTCTCTCTCATTCTCTCTTAATCGCCCCCTTCCCCCACACCACAGAGAGAGAGAGAGAGAGACACTATTACACAGCTTCTCTCATTAATGGTGTGGAGCGAAGCTCATTCATCACGCTGTCCTGCCACATGTGTGGGTGTGCGTGTAAGCACACGTGTGTGT